>PVIU01027797.1:0-19924 GCA_004026605.1 Ondatra zibethicus | reverse complement strand
GGGGGGGTAGTGGGAGGGGACCGGGAGAAGGGGAAGAAAGGAAAAAAAATTTTATTTCTTTAATTATGTTCTTGAATGGAAAAAATAAAACAAAACAATGTATGGAAAAAATAAATAAATAAATTAAAAAAAGATTGATTGATTTACCCTTCAGCTAACCAATGAATAAGTTCTGTGCTCTTATCCTACCATAGATTGGAGATATCAACACATAAACATAATTCTTACTTCAAAGGAAATAAAAGATAGTTAATTTTAGAGCCAAATATGAATGATCATAGCCTGGGAACACAGTTTAGGTTGCAGCAGATTCCATGTTCCAATGTGGAACAGTTTCATGAAGTTTTTAGAGCAACATGACAATCCCCACATCAGGACACTTGTTAAATATGTTCTTGGAAATATTAAGTAGGTGGTTACAGCAAAGTGAAAAAAAATCTCAATTATAGACCTTCCAGTGATATGTGATGACACTCTCAGCCCTTTGGTGGGAAAGTAGGGCTTTATTAATATATTCCAAGAGTCTTTTATTAGTTATGACATTAGGACCTGACTTTATCTGAACTTCAGCTCCAACATGGAATGGGCGAGCAGCAAGGGATGGCCATTTGGTAGGATAAGACAATCCAATATAAATTTTAATTAAGCTCTTGGTCTGCAACATTGTAGCATTCCATTGTCTCCACATCACTAAAGTTCTAATTAGTCAGTCAACTTCTTTCCAAAGTCAGTCAACCTTTCCCTCACTCAGAGGGAAGATTAGCAAACACACACGCGCGCATGCACACACACACACACACACATTCTTGCACACAGGTACAAAATAAGCATATGGAAGAATTGTAAAAGCTGCGTTGATAATTAAAATGCTATCCTTTAAAATGACTAGAGGCTGAAATAATTTGTATGGTTTCTGAAGTGATGGCAAGGAAGTTGGCACTGGATTTGCATGAAGAAATCTTTGAAATATTAATATTAATATTCATGTCTTCAAATGAAAAATTAAAACTGGAAGAGAGGCTTCTGAGGCCCACCCATAGCTGAAGAGCTATTGGCAGTTTGTAACTGATTAGAGAGGGAGAATTATTTTCTTTAGGAGTGTGGCCACTGGCAGATTACCTATGACCCATGGATGACCCCATGCCCAGGAACATATGGGTAATAATTGGATGCAGGAGTATAAGCTACTAAATACAAAGTTATAAAAGGAGGGACCAATGTTTGGAGAGAGATGTGATGGAGACTCTGGGCAGAATTGGTGGCGGTGAAATAAGAGTGGTTATGATCAAGATTCATTATGTACATGTATGGAATTTTCAATGAAAACAAAAATAAAGTTTGTAAAAAGAAAAATATTGGTAAATTAAAGAAAAATCCACAGTGGTAAAGTAATGGATTAAACTTGGAAGAACTAACAATATGATTCAGCATATAAAGAATATAAAATCTTTCTTGTAGTTAGTAATAAGGGAAAAAGTTGAGGGAAATTTCAAGGTTTAACTACTTATCCTGGCACCAGTCTGATATTTATATGAAAGTAAAGATGAAAAGTTATGTCTTATGTAACTTTTTAGTTTAAAGTATTGTCAGAATTATTCACAATTGAGGGCTATATTTGACTTCGAGCAAATATAAATAATAGATTAAATACTAGGTCTGTCTTGCCCAAGGATAATTTGAGGAGTAAGCATCAATGATGGGAGTAGGAACTTTGTAATGTGCTGAAGGATTTGCCCTCTTTCTAACTTCTTGACTTAGCATTCTAACTTTGCACCTTTCTTCTGCACAGTGGCAATATGGCTGCCCCATCACCAGGTATTGTATCAGTACACCAAGCTTGAAGAATAAAATACAACAGGCTTCTCTCTTTAGTTTTTTTAAATCCATGTGTATGTGTGTGTGTGGGTGTTTGCCATGTGTGTGGAAGTCTCTGAAAGCCAGAGGAGCCCCTGAAGCCAAAGTTACAGGTCGTTGTGAACCTTCTCATATGGGTGCTAAAAACTGAACTGAGGTCTTCTGGGAGAGCATTAAGCATTTTTAATTACTGAGCCACTTCTCCAGCCCAGATTTCTTTCTTTACTTGAAAAGAATGCCAGTATCATAGATTTAGATTGGCAGCTCATTAATTAGGGAGGTAAATTTCAACAGGATACCTTATTGTCTCAGTCAAAATGCTTTATCAGTAAGTAAGATAGAGGAAAAGATACTGGATTGGTTCTAACAGTGAATGACACAATGATCCCAAACCTTATTACAATACAGATAATAACTATGGTTTGGGAAATGTGTTAGATTCACCTTGACATGACTGTTGCCATTTTGAAGTCACCATGATTATCCTGAATAACCCCACCCACATTTCCTATGGAGTTTCTTACAAAACTAAATACACAAAGAAGAATGATATGTTGAGACTTACAGCAAGACTCTGGTTCCAGGGGTGTGGTTGACTCACTCTTTACTACTACTTTAAGATAATCTGGGTACATTCTAGGATGAAACTACTTTTGTCCTAAGCCATAAATATGGCCCCAATTTTCTCCCAAATATAGAGGTTTGATTTCCTAGTGTTGGAAAAAAAAGAATGATGTTGTTGTCCTACAAAGGAACACTTGAATCAAGCAAAAGTAGCTCACCAAGGCAGTTCTTTTTGTCAAAAAAAGATGATCTAGAACCCACACTGGGCTAGCAAGGTCACAGGGACAGGAAGTTCACATGGCTTTTATTCTAACACAGGTGGTGTTTGTGTCTTTTCCCTACAGTCTAAGGTCCATCCTCATAGTCATTCATAATTGGCTTGTTAAAAAAGTCAGTGCATGTTCCTTCCCAATCCGGCTGGAGTTGATGAGCTCCTATTAGCTGAGGTAAACTGTTCAGTGGATGAACCCTTTATGGTCTTGACTTCTTTGCTCATATTCTCATTCCTTCTACTCTTCAAATGGACCTTGGGAGCTCAGTCTAGTGCTCTGATGTGGGACTCTGCCTCTATTTCCATCTCTTGTTGGACAAAGGTTCTACGGTGATATTTAAGATAATCATCAGTTTGAATGGCCACTGACAGTGGCACTGGGATTTCTCTCTATTGCATGTACTGGCTTTTTGGGATACTGTTCTCTTTTGATGTATACCTTGCTCAGCCTAGATGTAGTAGGGAGGGCCTTGGACCTTCCACAAAGCAAAGTGCCTTACCCTCTCTTAGGATTAGAGGGGAGTGGGGTGGGAGGGTGTGTGGAGGGAATTGGAGGAGGGGAGGGAGTGGGAATTTGGAATGGTATTTTTTTTAAAAATCTAATAATTAAAAAAGAAAATAATTAAAGCAAAAAAAAAATCAGTGCAAAGGAAATTACCAAAGGGTGGGGATTCAGTAGGCCCTTTATGTAAACCAAAGCTTTGTTATGTGGTGGAAATAGTTAAAACTATAAGGCTCTACAAAGTGGGGAGGTAAAACGATTTGCATAAAAAGCCTTACAAAGAAGAAGAGATAAAAATTTTGAATTCCTTTTCCTAAACATGTGTTTTACAATGTTTGACATAAAAGACTAATATTTAATGTTTCTTACACTAGTACCATAACTCTATCAACATGCTCCCCTACCTTTCAACTCTAGGAAATTGCATTCTGTGTCACCATTGATGTTTCTATTTCTTATTTTCAGGCTTGTTCTGGCACCATTGAACTTGGCTTTTCTGGATTTTTTTTCTCAGAATATGTTTTGTGCACAGCACTCCCTATATACTGTATGACACTAGGAGAAGGGGATATAAAAATTGATATAAAATTATAGAATGCCTTATTTACTTATTTTTATTAGGTTTACTATATCTGTCCTGTCTGACTTGGTTATATTGTTTATTCAGGTGTAATGTGTTACTAGCAACTATTAGTTGTTGTGCAGCAACTCCACATAGAACTTAAACCTGTTGAAGTGTTCACCTCAGTGTGAGAGACAGATAAATGGCCAAAGAGAGATGAATGTGGACCATTAATTCTTTACTGGCTTTCTAGGCTGGTGAAATGAAGATGCCATTTTCAAAATGTGCTGCCTTCATAGTTAGTCCTTGAAACAGTTGCTGTTGGGTAAATGCCATCAAAATTATCTTCCTTACTTGCTGTTGAGGTGGATGGCTCCCAATACCTCTTTCATTTTTCCTTCTCACTAACGCAGTTGAGTTCCAAAGCAAAGCTATTTTCTGAATCCGAATGCCCGTCTTGAATGAAAATGTCCTTTACTTTCCATGTAGAGCAGTGGTTCTCAACCCTCTTAATGCTATGACCCTTTAATACAGTTGCTCAGGTAATAACCATTAATAATGATAAAATATTTTCAATGTTACTTCAGAATTGTAATTTTGCTATTGTTATGAATTGTAATGCAAATATCTCTGTTTTCTAATGGTCATAGGCAACCTCTGTGAAAAGGTCGTTTGAACCCCAAAAGGGTCACAACCCAAACATTGAGAATTGCTGGTGTAAAGTATATCTCTACATACACTGTTACACTTCTGCACCACCTCTACGAGGATGCAATTCCTTTGCTCTGTGGGAGTTAAAGAATCCTTGGGGAAATACAGAAGTAATAGAGATTTTGGTTGGCCAGTGATTTGTTTCATGATAAAATTCACAATCACAATGGCCCGTAAGTTAAAATATGGTGTTCCCACAAGGGTAACATTTGAAAGTTTTTATAATTCAAGACTTAAATCACTTTCTTAGAGAATAGTTACATCATTCCCTTAAAGTATTTTTCATAGAAATTTAGCATTTTCTTCTTACAGTTACAAATCTTATAAAGAACGATTGATCAAATATGTTCACATTTTCTGGATTAATGGAAAGAAACTCCCAGTTATTGCTTAGTCTTTCTGTAGTCATTGTTTCAATTCTAATAGAGGAGGCAGTTCATTTTTTGAAATGGACATACATAAGCACAATCTATTGGCATTGAAATAGTTTCTTACAGACAGTGGGAACATAATTACAGTGTATGACTGTGTATCATAGCGCACAAAGAAAGGAAGAACTTAGTAGGACCTAAGGCAAATAGTACTTCCAAAGAGAAGAGACTAGACAAAAAGTTCTAATGACTATACTCCTACAGGACACAAGAAATTAAGAAGATGCTACTTACTAAGTGGCTTAAATGTCTTGTTTCTGATGTGTGGCATTTTGCCTTCAGTTTGACTATTATCATTTTGACTTATATCCAACAATAGCATAATAGGAAACAATAATAAGTCAATCTCTCTCTCTCTCTCTCTCTCTCTCTCTCTCTCTCTCTCTCTCTCTCTCTCTCTCCCTCTCTCTCTCCCCACCTGGAGGTTAAATCTTGATACTGGAAATGGAGATAAGGATTTAGTTACATATGGCAGATACTGAAATTTTGTGAAACTTCCCTCCAAATAGCCATTATCACAGTTGAGCCATTTATTTCTTTGCTGAAATTATCAAAGTTTTCAGAAACTGGTAGGTAGGCTTCTATAGCTGCCTGTGATGGCTTAAATAAGAATGGTCCCCCCCACAGGCTGATATATTTAACTGCCAGAGAGTGTTATTATTTAAAAAGATTAGAAGAACTGGGCAGTATGGCCTTTTTGGGGGTAGGGTTTGAAGTTTCAAAAGCCCATGCCAAGTCCAGGACCTGTCTGCCTATGGATCATGATATAGTTCTCAACCACTGTTCTTGCTTGTATGTTGCCATGCTATCCATCATGATGATAATGGACTAAACTTTTAAAATGGTAAGCAATGTCCCCAATTAAATGCTTTCTCTTATAACAATTTCCTTGGTCATGGTGTCTCCTCACAGTGCTAGAAGAGAGATTAAGAAACTGGCCGTGTCTAGAAGAAGGTCCCATGAGCTCAGAATCCTGGATATGTCTCTTGAGTCTGAATTTTCACTGGGGAATTTTTTATTGTTTCATAGTATCTTTGGCAATTATTTTATGCTAATAATGGCTGACTTTTTAATACTAATGTCAGAGACTTTATTACTAAAAATATAAAGTGTTGTATTCCTATTTTACTATAGGTCAGTAGGTGTGCTTAATTAATTTCCAAAATACCAGGAAGTTCACACACAGAAATTAAAAACATGGAGTTTATGTTATCCATACTTTTTAGGAATAAAACATGCTAAACATATAGATCATAATCTTCCTGCCTGATGCTTCTAACTCAGAATAGCCACTTGAATGATCTTTTATATCCATGACTTTGTTTTAGAATGCTATTCATTTTACGACTAGATGATGTTTTCCTTTCCTCGGTTCCCATAACTTTTGTTCATGCTGCTGTTCAAAATACATGATTTTGGATAACATTTCTTGATTTAGGTGGTCTGCATTCTCATTGCACTAGGTTCTTAGGAACAGAATTGCAGACCACACTATATTAATGCAGGGTCTGGATGTTAGAAGTATTTCATAACATTGTGCTAAATCATTATTGGTCTTTTTTTACTTTTACATTATGGAAATAAATCACATTTTAATGAGATTAAGCTATAAAAAAGATTGAGGCTGGGTTTTAAATAATACTATTTCTATTATAATAGAAAAATTAATTAAATACAATTCATAGCCTAAAATGCTTAAAGACAGAAGTATATTTTAAAATGCAGCATTAATATGCAGTTATTTTAGGCAATAGTCCAAATAACCTCAGAGATACGTGTATGTGAGAAATTATATCTAAAATAGTGACTTTATTACATATCTACTTGGTATTTGTATTGGAAATATCTCAAAGAAATACAAACAAAAGGATATAACAAGAAACTCTGGAAGAAACTTCTAATATGTCTCTATAGGTCCCTGTGAGCTGTACATATAGATGATGATACAAATTTGACATTGTAACTAATTTTAGAAGACAATGATGCATCAACAATGCAGCTCAGTTCTCTCTCCAAGAAAGCAGTTACTGCCGAGCTGCCAGGAATGATTTCATTCAGCCTCAAACAAACTTACTCCTATAACAATCTACTCTCATGAGAATGATCTAGGATTAACAAGAATATTACCAATCAATGGAATAATTACCTTCCACTACCTCCCCCCACATCTTAGTTTAGAAGTTGGGGCCAGGCTTATAGCACATGAGGTTTTGAGGAAACATTCAGCTGAGCCATAGAATTATAGATGTAATAGATCCACTCATTCCTACCCATCCTTGTTGCAGTGAGTTATCTGTGCCCCGGGACTTCTCACTGGCCTGAAAGAGACATTTTATGTTCTGTGTAGTGGGTTGATTTTCTATTCCATCAGCTTTATTTCTCTCACAAGTTATTCCCTTATCAACTTTATGCTCTTCTGTATATGTCTTGGCACCTGCTTACTGGCAAAATATTCTGAAAAACATAAGAGGACACTTGTGGACTATGACAAAAAATGTCAAACTTGGAGGTATCTAGTTACTACTTAGTGTGGGTGGTGAGGCCTTTCTTCTGGCTCAGACCACTTGCTTCAGTTAACACAACTGCAAATCCATCCCTGCTCCAGTGCTCTCTGTTGAACAGGCTGAGATGTCTGTTTCACCTGCATCCCTGGGGTAGTTTCCTTCCAGCTTTGGTCTCTGAGAACAGTCCACAATGACTGTCTGTGTGCCATCCTGGGGCCTCAGAGCCTGTTTCCAGGGAGAGTTTCATTATTCAGAGCAGTACTTTCAAATTTTAAGCAGACACTTGGGCGTGTGGATTTATAGTAAGCCTTTGATAAACAGATATATCCCAATGTCTGTACTGACTTAGTATTCCTTTTTATTTTTGTTTTGAATATATTTTATTTTCATCTCTAAAACTAGCTTACAGGATAACAGCTTTCATCGTGGGATTTTCAAGTGTGCACTTGCATGCACGCGCACACACACACAGAGACAGACACATACACAACTTTAGTCAATTCTCTCCTATCCTCCTGTTTTCCTTTTCCCCACCAAACCCTTTGTTCCCAGGAGTCCCCTCTCTACTCTATTGTCTTCCCTATCTTCTGTCTTAAAACTTAAAAAACAAAACATTTTCATTGCCTCTTTCTACCTTCTATTTTTCTGGCTTTTTTGAATATTTATCTCCACAGGGATGCATTTACTTCACAGAGACTAAGGACTCACATATGAGAGAGAACTCAGTATTGGACTTTCTGGGACTAAGTTATTCTGGTTAATATAATGTTTCCCAGTTCCATACATTTTTTTAAAAATTTCATAGCTTATTTTAAACTGAAAATGCATGCATCTTCTCCTTTCCCTTCCGTGCCATTCTTTATAGAGATTCTTTGCTAAGCAACTGGTATGCTTAGTCTCATAGAATCTGCAAGCCACATACCACTACTTCTTTTTCATACATTTGATCTTGTAGTTTTCTCTGTTTGAATACTTCTCCAATCTCTCACTCAGGATGCCATAACAAACTGCTATAGCCTAGGTAACTTACAACTAACAAAAATAGTATTTTCCATAGTTCTGATGGAATTCCAAGATCAAAATGCTTGCAAATTTGACATCTTATAAGAATTCGATTCCTCACCAAGGGACATCCTTCTGTGCTCGCAGAAGACATAATGAAGGACATTAAGAAAAAAAACCAAGAGCACTGATCTCATTCTTTCAGGCTCTGCCTTCATGACCTAGTTACCCCCAAGGGCTCCACCTATTCATACTACCTCCCTTGCATCAGGACTTCAACAATCTATGTCACACATATATTGCCATTCAGACATAGTAGTATGTCTTCCAGTATACCTGGAGATTTCACCCTTCCCCTGAATTCTCAGTATGATCATTTTCATTTGAAACTTTTTATTTGTGTCCTGTAAATGATCTGATCATATCTGTTCTGCTGCACTGTATCTGGTATATGCATCTGGATTTATAATTATCTTACAGATATATGGAAGCAAACGCATAAACTCTTGAAAGATTATAATAATTTAAGAATGCATCTTTAATTTGAGAGGATACCTAAGTGTGTATGTTCAGAAAGCAGTTGGAGATGAGACTTTCAATACACAGACTTGAGAGTCATTATTTCTTAGCACCTCAAGAAAATTTTAGAAAGCATAATTGGGGCTTACTCCATTGTGAAATACATGCTGGAAAACAACAGTATAAACATAGATTGTGCAAAGTTAAATGAGCTGGAAAAACTATAAGTGGGAAATTTCTAGCTATGCTCTTATAGTTCAGTAACCAGTTTCCTAGAAGTAAGATAATGACAAATTTGGCTAGGCCATCTCCAATGAGGTTTCAATTTAAAAGTAATTTGATTTTGTTTATTTTAATTAATACATATTACTTAGTCATGATTTCTAAAACTGAGCTGTGATACTGAGTATAGCTTGAGCATGTGAAATCTCCAAGCCCACTGCCACAGTGACACATGCCATACAACAAGGCCACACCTCCTGGTAGTGCCACTTCCTTGGTGGACATTTTCTTTCAGACTACCATGTTTCACTCCCTGGTCCCTAAATGTTTGTAGCCATATAATGCAAAAATGCATTCAGTCCAACTTCAAAAGTCCCCATAGCTTATCACAGTCCCAAACTTATTTAAAGTTCATTTTTTAAAACATTTTTCTCCACTCATGTATAGCACAATAAAAACAGAAGAAAAATTAAAAAAAAAACAGAAAAATAGTAGCCTTTTCAGAGATTCCTGAAATTTCTTAACAGTAATACCCTATTAAATCAAAATTAAAAAGCAGATGACATACTTCCAACATATAATGAGACTGGATATACATCACCGTTCCAAAACAAAGGAAAGGAAGTATAGTGAGGAAATACTGGACCAAAGCAAGACCAAAAACCACCTGGGCAAACTCCGAAGTCTGCATCTCCATGCTTGATGTACAAACGCTCGTCAGATCTCCAACTCCTTTCAGTTTGGCAACATACTTCTTTCTCTTGGGCTGGTTCCACTCCTCATTAGTAGATCTCCCCTGCAAGTATCCCATGGCTCTGGCATCTCCAAAATTTCGGTGTCTCCAAGTCAAACTAGGCTTCACCTCAACAGCTTCATGCAATGGCCTCTTTAAGCCTTCACTGAGGGACATCCATGACAAATCCCTTGCCTCAGCAGAATTCCTTAGTCGTGGATTTTCATAACCCCTTTCTTTTATCCATAATCTTTCTTTTATCCTTGACCCTGAATCCAGAACCACATTGCCAAAGCTGCCATATTCTGCTGCTTGCTGGGGCTGAAACATGCCTCCTGTTTCAATTACATCTTCACCAGATTTCTGGTTTTGACGATTTTCCTCATTGCCAAAGCTTGGCTGTTTTGGAATTTGCTCTGCAGACCAGGCGGACCTCAAACTCAGAGATCCACTAGCCTCTGCTTTTGAAGTTCTGGGACTAAAGGTGTGCAACCACCACACCAAGGTCTAAGCTTTTCTTTAATTCCTTTTAACAAGTTGAAAGCTTAGCTGAGTGGGATCTTGGGGTCACCACTTCCTTTTATCCATTTCTTAATATATTTATCTCCTTGAACTCAGGACTTTGCTCCATTCTATTTCCTGGTGTTCCTTTTCTCCTCAAATTGTACATTTTATACTTTTCCATTTTCAGCTACTCCTTTTTCTTATAAATTTTTGTTAGTGTTAACACTAACTAGGCTGTTTTGAGATTTCCTTTGCCAACAGAATTAATCAAAAACTCTTCATTTTAGTCTTAGAGAAACCTGTTGGACAAGGGCAAAACGCAGACACATTCTGCACTAAAATATCATAATAAAGAGCTCTAGGCACCATACTAAGATTATTCTCTTCTGAGGCTTCTGAACCAGCCCTTCACAGTTCAAATCTCCCTCAGCACCAGTCTTCCGTGCTCCAACTAGTATGCTCCATTAAGCATACTTAAATTGTTCGACTGCTTTTCCAATTCACAGTCCCAAGGTTCATATTTCTTCAAACAAAAACATGGTCTGACCTATCACAGCAATACCCCAGTCCCTGGTATCAACTTCTGTCTTAGGATTTTTATTGATGTGAAGAAACACCATGACCACAGCAGCCATATAAAGGAAAACATTTAATTTGGGTGGCTTACAATTAAGAGATGTAGTCTATTATCATCATGGCATGTAGGCAGACATGGTGCTGAAGAAGGGGCTGAGAGTTTTGCATCTTGATCTGCAAGCATCAGGAAGTGAACTGTGCCACTGGGCATAACTTTTGCATAGGAGACATCAAATCCCACTCCCACTGTGACACTTGTTCCAACATGGCCACACCTACTCCAGTAAGGCCACATATCCTAATAGTGCCGCTCCCTTTGGGGCTGATTCTCTTTCAAACCACAACAGTGTATTAGCTGTATACTTTAAATGGGGTTCAGAGCTATCCTTCAACACACGAGTACAACATACACAGAACAAACCCAGTATATTCCTTTAGTCACCTCTCTACACCTAATCTTACAGTAATCTTCATTCTGCATTAAGGTCTACTTCCTTTAGCTTCCTTATGAGAAAGAGGGCATGGAATGCTTCCTTTTCTGGGTCTACCCCAGTTCAGATTACTTTCCGCAATCCAAACAAATTACCATGTTTCTTTGAGGTGATCTTAAAAAAATAAAACTCTGTAAATTATCTTAGGATGGTAATAGTTAAAATGAAAGAGTGATGATTATGGACCAGCCAAGAGAATAAGATAAAAGAGGCATATGCTTGCCACTTATATCCACCACACATACATACATGCACACTGTATATGAATATAAATGTATGTAATTTCATTCTATCTTACCAGACACATGGGTTGATTCTAACAGTTTACTGAAGGACTAAACCTGAGAAAAGCAAGTAGGGCCAATTTTATTTTTCTCTCTAATTTTAAATTTTATTTTCTGTCTTTGAGTAGTCTATAAAAGTATAATAAATACAAAATTAGTTGCAGATATTTAAAATGCAAATCTTTGTAAGTTTTGAAATACATGACATTTTTACAGTGGAAACATGAGTATAATAAAAGTAATGAACATATCAGTTACTTCCAAGAGTATCTTTGTGGTGCTTTGTGGCTCTCTTTCCCCACCCTGTGCTTGGTCATACAGCCATCAAACATTGTCACTTTATTAGATAGATGTTGTGGAATATTATATAAACAGTAATATTGGAATGTTCTTCTTAACCTGGCTAAGTTCATTATATATAATTTTATATGCATTCATGTTGTATAGTATGACAATATGTTATTCCTCCACATTTTTGAATAATAGTCACCTGTTCAGGGATATTTGGCTTCCTTTTAGGTTTTAGTTATTACAAATAAAACGTCTATGTAATGTCTAACATAGATATGTACTTGCATATGGTTTTTATTTTGCACTAATACTTAGCAGTATGACAAATAGGTCATATATATATACTGTGATTTACTTTCTAAGAAGTGAGCAAACTTTTCTCCGAAGCTGTTGTCCCACATTTCATCTCTAACAACAGTATGTGGACATTCCTGTTGCTGCAAGTACTTCTATATATTTTGAACAATCATTACTTTTATGTCTTATAATGGAAATGTGATGGTATTTAATTGTTGCTTTAATTTGCATTTCTAAGAGGACTGGTAATATTAATGGTTTTTCTTAAGCTTATTTTCTAACTATGTACTTGCTCCAGTTTTTATTTATTTAGAAGTTTTTAATGAATAAAACTGTTATATCAAATAATGAACTTCATTATGAAGCTTTCATACGTGTGTAATACACAGATGTTTATGTATGTTTCATATATGTATAATACACAGATGTTTATGTATGTTTCATACATGTGTAATACACAGATGTTTATGATTTCAATCATGATTCCCATTATCCCCACTTAATCCACCTCCTCTTTCCAGAACTCCCTTTCTACTCTTCTACTTTCACGACCTTTTGTTTATTTTCTATGACTCAATGAATTTCATTAAGTTTGTTTACAGGAGCATGCCTAAAGGGTTATTGTAGGAGTATGAACAACTTGACTGGGCTACAACAGTATAAAGCATCTCTCTGTCCCACAGTAGTGGTGACTTGCTTAAGGATCTCAGGGCATTCTCCAACAACTACCCCTTCACCTGGCTCTTACGTTATTTCTGAGTCTTATAGAGAGCTGGAATGTTTAATTTTGCTTGCGATAACACTATTTTATTACTTAACATTATTTTGCTATTTGATGTTTTTTATTTTAACTACCAAGGCTACTGCCAATATTGATTTAAAACTGATCTGAAATTTTTTTCCATATGCTTTCTCAAGCAGGAATCATTCAGATTGGAAAATGTTTTGATAATAGAAAAAGTTATTGAGGGCAGGTAAGAACAAGTGAGGCTGGTCTAAAACCCACTAAACATTTTCTTAGTTGCAAACTTTTAGGCATTTATTATTTATTTAAAACATAAATAAACATATAAACATTATATTTAATATTGATGAGGTTAGTTAAGAAGAAGGATCAAAGGGTGAAAATACTAGGTATGGCATATGACTTTACAAAAAAAAGAGTAATTTAATGACACCAGAAGCCTATTAAGCTTTAAAACTTGACCAAAGAATACCTGGAAAAGATGAGGCCACTGTGGTCTGTTGAGTTCCTTTAAGGAGATTGGAGCATCTGGGATCTGGAATTGGGTAGTACATTAAAAGACCACCATCAAAGGTTGGAAATGGCATCATTAAAAAATTATAAGCAGAAACTTATAAATTTTTATCACCTACTGCTTTTAATTAACCTTTAGAAGCTATTCATGTATGAATGCACAGGTCTTGACTTCTGAATAGTGGGGATTTCATACAGCTGTGCTGCTTAATGAGGATTAGTGGCTTCCTCTCTTCCACAGTGTGCCTATGACATTTCGTTTCAAAAACACCCTTTCTATTCAAGGAACCACTAACTGAGTATCAAGATGGGCACTAGAAACAAAGAAGGTATTTTTACTTTTATTTTTTTTAAATTTACTTTAACTTATTTATTTATAGAAATAGAGAAAGAAAACATGTACAATGTTGTGAGTGTAGAGGTCAGAGGGACAACCTTTGGAGGTCAGATCTTTCTATAAGAAAGTCCTTTGATTATTGATATTTTTCTCTTTACCCTCAGACATTTAATAAAATTACTAATTTTTAATGTGATTATGATAATTACATCAGCAATCAGAAAGCACTTTAGCAAAATCTATTTGAAGCCTTTTGCAAGCACATAAAATATATCTTCCACAGTCAGTTTCGGAGCTCGTCTCCAAAGGAAAAAGCTATTAAAGAGACAGTATTTTGGTTTTCTACTACTTCATACACACATAGTTTCTCAGTCTAGGTACTTCTTGGGCCATCTTCTGCTTTGGGACCGACAGGACGTCACAGAAATGCCAGTTGTCATGAACTCTCATTTAGAGACCCAGCTAGGAAAAGTCTGCTTCCGGCCTTACTTACAGTGTTGACAGTACTTGTTCCCATGCGCTTATGGGCCTGAAGTCTTAGTTCTAGGGATTGCATGTGAATGTCTCTAGAGAAACTGCTTTACCAAAATGGAACTGATAAAAGGTACCATAATGGAAAAGGCAGCATATATTGTATTTACCATATTCTACTGGCTGGAAGCAATGGGCTGATCTTAACAGCAACCTCAAAAAAGAGAGATAAAATTGGTCTGAGTACCAGGAAGCAAGAGTCATGAGATTACACCGAGGAGAACCTGGCATATATATCATCCACATTAACAGATAATTCATATTATTAGATTGATTAGCAATATAGTATGCTAAATAAATATGGGCTTGGATTCAGGTAGAACCATCATGTAAATCTAGTTTCCATAGAAACTGGATGTATGGGCTTGGTTAAAACATTTAACTGTCTCTTTTTACTGTTGTCTTCATCCATAAAGAGGAGAGAGAAATGAAAAACAAAATCAAATGTGATAATGGATGTGACATACTTATCACAGTGGGTGGCATGAAATGAGTACATTTAATGACAGTAGCTAATCGTAACAATAATGGTAATTATAGTAGTATTGGTGGTGGGAATGACAATATCTCCTCCCAACACTTACTAGTTGAGAATAGATGTCTTTCTCCATTTCTCTTACCCATAGGTGGAGATTTCTTCAATACATATTTTATATGTATTCCTAAAGAATCCAGTGATCATATGTTTGCCTGGAAAATATTTTTTTCAAAGAGGAAAGAAGGTGGGTGTGTGCTGTGAGTGCAGCTGCTCACAGAGGCAGCAGATCATACTGAAGCGGGAGCAACAGGCGGCTATGAATTTCCTGGTGTGGATATTTGATATTTAACTCAAGTCCTCTATAGATCAGCACATGCTTCTAACCATCTCCCCAGTCCAAGCACACATTAAAAATATTATATATATGCATATATATGTGAGTTACTTAACATATTGAAGTAGATGAAATGCAGTATACAATTTTATGCTCATCAGTTAAGTTACCATGTGTACACCCAAAATGGACTTGGAATGGCATGCGTTAGTGTCATCAGGAGCTATGGTACCTGGTGGGCATTGTGCTATATAACCCAGAATTTCCCATAGGAGGATGAACACCAATGTTAGTTATGTAGACTTTGGAAGTTTCACTCACCAAATACTGTACACAATATCTTGCAAATCTGGTAGGATTCATGAAAATGATTGACTCCTAAAAAAAAACCTCACAATTTTTTAGGACTCATTTTAACATCATCTAGACTCTTAGCAGTTCTTTCTCTACCAACACTATGCCCAGTAACTATTCAAAAATTAGCAAAAAGAAGGATTTATAGAAGTTATTATTCCCAATGTTCTGCTCTTTGAAATTATAGAGACCATACCCAGACTGTCAGCTGTCCCATCTTGGCATCCTTCAAAGCAAGTTACCTGGCTTTTTCATACAGTAATTTTCACTAGTTTTCCCTCTCTTTTGTCTCTGCTCAGGGCACAGATTGAAGTCAATGACTTGAATGTCATTTTCAGTCACTTTTGGAAGTGAGTACTAGGAAGTAATGGCATACTCCAACCCAGCTGGGATCTCTTGGGTTAACTAAGAATAGCAAGGAAACACATTTCTATTATTTGATTTATCACATGTTGAATATTATTAGTTTTTGTAATACCAGCCTTCTGAAAACTTAACTTTTCAATATCTAATGTAAACTGGGGTTGGATTCTCATGTGAAGAATAGTGAGCCTGGTATCTTTGCAAACACTGTGCAGTGGTTTATGCATACGTTGTATATAGTGTATTTAATGTGACTCCCGAGTCATGGTACTCAGTTTATCAAGGACAAGAATCTGTTTCCTTTTGCATGAGTACTACCTCATGCGGTGTGCCCATCCTTTCCTTAAAAGCCATCCAAGAGAGGCACCAGAAGTGGCATCAGACATAGCTTGTGTCACAGTAGATATTCAGGGCTGAATGTCTTCAGGGTGTCAAAACTTGATAAAAATAATTGGATATCTGGTGTTTCTAATGAACCAAAGTCATTGATTCAGAGCCATTTAATAAAGAGAGATGACTATTGGGATGGAGTGTTATGTGGCTAATATGGAGATTGGAGGCTGATATAAAAATTATTATCATATTTTGCCTTTAAATTTTCTCTGAAGATGATTACCAAAGATGCACTGCATATAAACTTTGATGCATGATGATATGGGGAGATGAACACATGTTGTGACTGACCCTTTTGAGTAGTCACTTCTCAACATGCGATCTAAGTGATTTGCTCAAAGTTAATTTTATTATTTTGTAGATGCTACATTTACCATGTTATGTGGCAGCTCATTTGATTGCCTTCTTAGTTGAAACATAAAAATATTTTAACTGCAGCCTTGTTTTAATCAAGGAACCTAGGCACTATGTACAAAGGTAGGGAATTGAATAGAATCCCTGAAAAGCCTTCTTAAAGAGAATAAGTAAATTATCATTTAATTGGGTGATTTAGAATATGAGTTAGAGCTCATTAAATTAGCATTCATGAGCATGGGTGGTTTTACATAATTGTTCTATACTTGTGATTTTTGCTTTTGAAAATGAAGGAAAAGTGAAAGATTTTATTATTACCACCTTCAAGGAAAAGTACCTTTATATATCCTGCTTTTCCATTATGTTCCAAAACATATCTCCAAAACTATGCTATTTTTTCATTTGCCTTAAGTATTCCTGGGAATTACTATTTTTAGAAAAATTTAAAATTCATTCCACTTCTTTTAATGTTATAATTATATTGGTCTTTAAAGCTGTTGATAATGAAACTGTCTAAAACAGGACAGATGCCAATTTGTTTATCTAATATGCCTTCTGTGCACAAAGCAGTCAGCATTAACTTTTTAAGAAAAATATTCATATGTTGCATAAGATTGCCAGAAATCCCTCACATAGTTCTCATCTATCCCAATTCTGTGGGGATTATCCAGGGAAGTAAAACTTGAGAAAGTTCAGTGTTTTCTTGGTGATCATGAGGTCAGCTAATGATGGAGTCTAATCTAGAACTGGACACAGACTGGGTATCAGCTTATGTCCTCGAGCATTGTTGACCAAGCCCATCTGTGTTCATGAACCTTTGTATTTCTCACTGACACTTTGAGTTAGAAAAGATAATCCACCTTTTATAGATACTCCTCTTCACTCCTTATTCCCATTTAAAATTTTTGGCATAATTTTCAAAGTATGTGAAGTAAAAGTATAATTAATCTTTCAATTATGCAGGACTTGTGAATTTCACCGTGAGGCCATGTAAGTTCATTTAGACCAGGGGGAGTTGTATGGGCTAATCTATGCTTGTGGTTGGTATTTAAATATAGTGGCAATCCTGTTAGACTCAACTCTCAACCTACAGGATCTGACATGAGCTCCAGGTAGAAAGAGTCAGAATGGAATTGAAATAAAAGATGTTTTGAGGAAGCCTGCCCTTGGGGCCGGGAACCTCGCCCAATCAGCTTCCGCAGATTCATCTGGACCCCGGGAAGTGGGTCCCAGCCCGTCCCCGAGGCCTTATGGCCACTTAGGGCCCCCCTCTACTGGCTTGGCTGCTTATCCCAACCCTGCTCGCCCCCGGGCATCCCTTGTCATCTGCGTGGTCCTATCTGCACCCAAACTCAGCCCATCTGGGCTGACGCCTTGGGGGAAGGGTGAGTCCCCTGCTAGAGGGCCTCCTTTGTCCCATGGAGCCAAGCCGAGCAGAGCGGGCATCTCTCAGTAAGCCCGCCCTTGGGATTGGGAACCCCTGGGCGAGAAAGGAGCACAACCAGCTTCCGCAGATTCATCCAGACCCCAGGAGCCGATCGGAGCTGAACAGAGCAGAGTGGGCAACTCTCAGAAGAGATGGGCAGGCGCCAATCAAAGAATTCATCCAACAACCTGAAAAGCAACATGATAACACCAGAATCCAGCGAGTATGGAACAGGAAAACCCGAGCAACCTATCCCAGATGAAGTAGAAGAAATTGACTTTAAACGTAGCTTTATGAAAGTTATAGAGTCCTTTAAAGAAGAGGTGAAAAATTCTTTTATCGAAAGGGATGAGAAAACTAACAAAAAGTTAGAAGAAATGAATAAATTCCTCAAAGATACCCTAGAAAACCAAGAAAAAGCAATCAAACAGGTAACTGAAACAGTTCAAAACTTGAAAACTGAAATGGAGGCAATGAAGAAAACACAAACCGAGAGATGGCGGTCAATAGAAAATCTGGATACACGAATGGGAACCACACAGACAAATATAACTAACAGAATACAAGAGATAGAAGAAAGAATCTCAGATGCAGAAGACACTATAGAGAAAATAAACTCAGTGATAGAAGAAAACAACAAATCCAACAAATTCGTAACACAAAACATCCAGGAAATCTGGGACACCATGAAAAGACCAAATCTAAGAATAATTGGGATATAAGAAGGAGAAGAATTCCACTCCAAAGGCCCAGAAAATATATTCAACAAAATTATTGAAGAAAACTTCCCGAACCTAAAGAAGGATATTCCTATGAAGGTTCAAGAAGCATACAGAACACCAAATAGGCTGGATATAAAAAAGTCATCCCCTCGCCATATAATAATCAAAACACAAAACATACAGAATAAAGAAAGAATATTAAGAGCCGCAAAGGAAAAAGGTCAAGTAACATATAAGGGTAAACCTATCAGAATTACACCTGACTTCTCTATGGAAACCATGAAAGTGAGAAGGTCTTGGATAGATGTGCTGCAGAAACTAAGAGACCATGGATGCAAGCCCAGACTACTATACCCAGCAAAGCTTTCTTTCACCATTGATGGGGAAAACAAGATATTCCAGGATAAAAACAAATTTAAGCAATATGTAGCCATGAACCCAGCCTTACAGAAAGTACTAGAAGGTAAACCACAACTAAGGAAGGCAAACAACACCCATAATAACACAGACAGCTAACAACCCTACACCACCTCAACTCAAAGAAGGGAGACACACAAACCCTACCACAAAAAAGAAATTAACCGTTATGCACAACCACTGGTCATTAATAACACTTAATATCAATGGACTCAACTCACCTATAAAAAGACACAGGTTAAGAGAATGGATACAAAAACAGGATCCAACATTCTGCTGTTTACAAGAAACATACCTCAACCACAAAGACAGACATTATCTCAGAGTAAAGAGTTGGGAAAAGGTTTTTCAATCAAACGGCCCTAAGAAACAAGCAGGTATGGCTATACTAATATCGAACAAAATCGACATCAAACTATAATCAATCAGAAGAGACAAAGATGGACACTTCATACTCATAACAGGAAAAATTCATCAAGATGAAGTCTCAATCCTGAATATCTATGCCCCTAATATAAAAGCACCCACATATGTAAAAAAACATTACTAGAACTCAAAGCTCACATCAAACCCCACACACTAATAGTAGGAGATTTCAACACTCCTCTCTCACCAATGGACAGGTCAACCAGACAGAAA
>PVIU01027796.1:0-19886 GCA_004026605.1 Ondatra zibethicus | reverse complement strand
ATTTTTTAATTGGGTAATTTAGAATTTTAATGTCTAGTTTCTTGAGTTCTTTGTATATTTTGGAGATCAGACCTTTGTCCGATGTGGGGTTAGTGAAGATCTTCTCCCATTCAGTAGGATGCCTTTTTGTCTTAATGACTGTGTCCTTTGCTTTACAGAAGCTTCTCAGTTTCAGGAGGTCCCATTTATTCATTGTTGCTCTTATTGTCTGTGCCACTGGGGTTTTAGATAGGAAGTGGTCTCCTGTGCCCATGTATTGCAGGTTACTTCCCACTTTCTCTTCTATCAGGTTCAGTGTGGTCGGATTTATATTGAGGTCTTTAATCCATTTGGACTTGAGTTTTGTGCATGATGATAGACAAGAGTCTATTTTCATTCTTCTACAGGTTGACATCAGTTATGCCAGCACCATTTGTTAAAGATGCTTTCATTCTTCCATTGTATAATTTTAGCTTCTTTGTCAAATATGAGGTGTTCATAGGTTTGTGGATTAATATCCGGGTCTTCGATTCGATTCCATTGGACAACGTCTCTGTTTTTATGCCAATACCAAGCTGTTTTCATTACTGTAGTTCTGTAATAGAGTTTGAAGTCCGGGATGGTAATGCCTCCGGAAATTCCTTTATTGTATAAGATTGTTTTGGCTATCCTGGGCTTTTTGTTTTTCCATATAAAGTTAGTTATTGTTCTCTCAAGGTCTGTGAAGAATTTTGTTGGGATTTTGCTGGGGATTGCATTGAATCTATAGATTGCCTTTGGTAGAATTGCCATTTTCACTATATTGATCCTACCAATTCAGGCGCATGGGAGATCCTTCCATTTTCTGGTATCCTCTTCAAATTCTTTCTTCAAGGTCTTAAAATGCTTGTCAAATAGATCTTTTACTTCCTTGGTTAGTGTTACCCCAAGATACTTTATGCTGTTTGTGGCTATCATGAAAGGTGATTCTCTGATTTCCCTCTCTGTTTCTTTATTCTTTGTGTATAGGAGGGCTACTGATTTTTTGTTTTTGAGTTGATCTTGTATCCTGCCACATCACTGAAGGTATTTATCAGCTGTAGAAGTTCTTTGGTAGAGTTTTTGGGGTCACTTATGTACACTATCATATCATCTGCAAATAATGAAAGTTTGACTTCTTCCTTTCCAATTCGAATCCCCATGATCTCTTTATTTTGTCTTATAGCTATTGCTAGAACTTCAAGCACTATATTAAAGAGATATGGAGAGAGTGGACAGCCTTGTCTTGTTCCTGATTTTAGTGGAATCGCTTTGAGTTTCTCTCCATTTAATTTGATGGTAGCTGTCGGCTTGCTGTATATTGCTTTGATTATATTTAGATATGAACCTTGTATCCCTAATCTCTCCAAGAGATTTATCATAAAGGGGTGTTGAATTTTGTCAAATGCTTTTTCAGCATCTAATGAAATGATCATATGTTTTTTTCTTTCAGTTTATTTATATGATGGATTACATTGATAGTTTTTCGTATGTTAAACCAGCACTGCATCTCTTGGATGAAGCCTACTTGATCATAATGGATGATTTTTTTTGATGTGTTCTTGGATTCAGTTTGCCAGTATTTTATTGAGAATTTTTGCATAAATGTTCATGAGTGAGATTGGTCTGTAATTCTCTTTCTTGATTGTGTCTTTGTGCGGTTTTGGTATCAGGGTAACTGTACCTTCATAAAAAGAATTTGGCAATTACCCTTCTGTTTCTATTATGTGAAACACCTTAAGGAGTATAGGTATTAGCTCTTCTTGGAAGTTCTGGTAGAATTCTGCATTAAAACCATCTGGTCCTGGGCTTTTATTGGTTGGGAGGTTTTTGATGACAGCTTCTATTTCCTTGTGACTTATAGGTCTATTTAAATTGTTCACCTGGTCTTGATTTAATTTTGGTATATGGTATTTATCTAAAAAACTGTCCATTTCTTTTACATTTTCCACTTTTGTGGCATACAGGCCTTTGTAGTAAGACCTAATGATTCTCTGAATTTCCTCAGTGTCTGTTGTTATGTCCCCCTTTTCATTTCTGATCTTGTTAATTTGAGTATTCTCTCTCTGCCTTTTGATTAGATTGGACAGGTGTTTGTCGATCTTGTTGATTTTCTCAAGGAACCAGCTCTTTGTTTCATTGATTCTTTGGATTGTTTCTGTGTCTCTATTTTGTTGATTTCAGCCCTCAGTTTGATTATTTCCAGTCTTCTACTCCTTCTGGGTGAGTCTCCACACTGGGAAGATTTTCATTCACCATTGTTTGGGGCATTTCCCAAATGTGGAATCTCCTATAATGTGGTTCAGTCTCTTGGGATACCAGTTGATTGTGCAGAGCCATCTATGAGAAGGCAGTCCATAGGTGCAGCTACCCAATGCAGGAGGGGACCTACACTTGCCTGATGATGTGCTGATGAAGCCCTTGTGAACTGTAACAGTAATTATAGGTGACAAGATGAGTGAGAACACAGGAAAACAGAAAGACCATTTATCTGTCTAGTCACTTCCCCCAGACAGTGAATTGTTTCTCTAGATATAGTTACCACGAAACCCACTGAGGAAGTACTGAATTATTTTATTCAGATTCAAATCCTCCCCCAAAAGTAGGATTCTGTTCCATGTTTCTGTGACACATTTACCAAATGTTTTGTTTTGTTTTATAATTTGGTCAAATTATGAATGACTGGTTAAAACTTCCAATAAGAATAATGTGGAATAGCAATGTTATGAACTTCATTAAAAACTATTTTTTATTTTAAAAAAATTAAAGAAAGAAAGTTGACAGGTTCTTGTTCCTGAGTCCCAAGGGCCTTCTCTGTGATGCACATATGGGGACCTGCTAAAAGCTTCGAAGGGCAGCCCTGTCAGCTACTAACATCGCAGACATGCTGGGTCTACTGGACCCTATGGCCTAAGCATCACAGCAGCTTCTACAAAAACCCTCAGTTATTGAAGAACCTTATCTTGTTTTGAGCCTCCAGGAAGCTTTAGCAACTTTCCTGGTTTACAAATGAACACCCAAAAGAGTAAGATATACTTACTTTTTGCCTTAAGTAAGATATACTTAATCTTGCCTTCAGATTTACGTAGGCCTGCTAGTATTGTGTCTTTTGGTTGAAAGAGGGGCCAGATACAACACCACGTCCTTTACTCTAGAAGTGCTATTTCAATATGTCCCACACCTCCGGACTCCTACAGATTACACCGTGGCAGAGGTTCCTGAATTTTAGTCATGTCTTTCTAGCCTTAACCTCCACAAATGCCTTACCAACAATTCTAGAGCGGATGTTACCTCTTGTTCACTGTACCCAAACGTTACAGTGTGGAAAATACGAGGAACCCACATGACACCTTATAAAAGAGAAAAGCAATCAAGCACCCTGTGAACTCAAGTGTGACTTAGGGCTGGGAAGCTGATAGGCTCTCGGGACAGTGAATGCACATAGCTTTCCAGCTGAAAATAAACTCTTCTAATGGACCTTACAGGAAAGCACAGAGAACGGACATTGGCCTCGTCGCCATCTGCATACAGATGTGCAGACATTGGCCATGTCAAGAACTGCATACAGATGAGTTCAGTTGCTTGAGCAGAGACATGTCTGGTGGAGTGGTAAATTACTCTCACCTCTGAGTCCAGCTTACAATCTTCTCTTGCCATTCTCCACCGTCTGTCTGCAAAGGCCAAATAGGAGGGATGAATGGAGAATTAGTTACAGTTCAGAGTCAGGGTTCAGTAATCCCCAAAAGTTGAGTGTTGCCTTTTGCCTAGTGCTCACGTTCTCTATTAAAAAGCCTAAGGCTGTTTGGAGATGACTGTGAGAAAGGTTACAAGTCAACATTTGTAGCTGTCCACAGATAAGGACAATCACAAATCTCTCAGGCTCCTTCCTTAAAGCTATTTCTAGACTACAAATGAAGGTAGCTGTTTTGGACCTCCCTAATGTGGGTGATTAGATCACACACATGCTCTCTAATGTACCAACCATTAAGATTTTGAGTGTCTTCCTTTATGTAAAACCAGTGCAAGGCCACCATTTTAAGTGCGCCTACTGTTAGACACCAGAGGTTCTAGCCATGTTCCGAGCAAGCACGGGCTTTTCTGCCTCCCTAGGTTGCAGCATCAAGCACAAAACTTTCTTGAGCTCATGCCAGATGTGTCCTGATTCAAGTCTGTGCTCCTTCCACCGTTATCCCACACCCTCAGAGTGTGTTTCTACACGTGCTCCCCGGATTTATGTCTCAGCAAATTAGAAAACTGAAGCAGTTCCTTCAGAATACAGCACAGCTCCTCTTCAGTCACACCATGTGCCTTGCTCTCAGTGCAATTGTGAGTCTCAAAGGCAAAGGATGCTGGGTCCTGAGGAGAAACAGCATTGTGTAAAATGGAAACTGACTCAGGTGAAGTCCCCATTCCTCCACATTCAACACAGAACTAACTCTCTGAGGTAGAAGGCCACAGACTAACACCACTGGAGGAGACAGGCTGCTACCACTGGGTACTGCTAGAACTGGAGAAATTTTATGAGGAAAAAAGAAAGAAAAGAAGGGAGGGGAGGGAGGGAGCGAGGGAGGGAGGGAAGGAGGGAAAGAAGGAAGGAAGGAAGGAAGGAAGGAAGGAAGGAAGGAAGGAAGGAAGACAAAACCACAAAACAAAACCATAAATCAGAATCTGGGAATCTACGGACTTGGAGCTTCTGACTTCACTAATGTCTCCACACATACCCCACCACCCCTTAGAAATCCCTTTCACTTCCCTGTCAATGCCCTATGAACGTTAGCTGCAAGGGTGAGCATCTGCCTAACAGTCACAGCTGAGCTTATTGTAGTGGTTCATGCGTTTGATGTTAAGAAGCCTCAGCTCACACGTGTAAGAAGAAGGGGTCTCCTTAGTGGAACTCCTAAGTGGTTTTAGGTCATTTACAGGGCATTTGCGCCCAGAGTCAGAATCCGAAGCTCCATCTGCTTCCTTCACCACCTTACCCAGTGATAGTCTGCACAACTACTTGAGTCATTACATACCCAGCTTCTCAAAAAGGTTGAAAGTTTCATGGACAGAGCTACACAGTGCTTTGCTTCTTGTAAAGTGTGGTTGGGCCATAGCAGACACGATGTTTGTACATCTGTGACTCTCCATTCCTTAGACTACCAGTGTTCTCACAACTGCCAATAGAGTCACTGTGACTTTAATGAAATCAGATTAGACGCCACTCCAGAACCCAGAATTGCTTCAGAAGACTGATCCTTAAAATCCTGTCCCTTAGAACCCATCTTTCACTCAAATTTTTATTTTATTTTTAATTTCCTTACAAGGTCTCAGGTTTTCTTATAGCATTTTACTACCTGTTTAGTTTTGGTTGAGCCTCTCCTTGTCCTCTACCCCATCTTATACCTCTCCACCTCCAGTATTCTACCCTTCTACTTTCAGTGTTTTCTCCCCTAATGCTTCATTGCTCCCCCTTCTCAGTGCGTTTCTAGTTTCCAGACCTCTACTCTCACATAAAAACACATACATAAAAATTGACTCTACAGCTGAGAGCCAGTACATAGTACTTCTTGGGTCATCTTACCTAATAGAATATATTTTCCCATTCCATCCATTCTTCTGAAAAGCATCATAATTTCCTTGTTTATTGTGGCTTAATAACATTCCATTGTGTATGTGCACCATTTGTTGTCTCTCATCTGTTGGTTTACATCTAGGCTGACCCCATTCTGCTGTGGGAGCTCCTTCTGCTCCTTCAGCCAATAGCCTTTAAGATATCAGCCCACTTGGGTGTGGTCTCTTTTGTTTTAAAAAGCAGCAGTAGCCGTGTGCTCACTCACTGTCTTGCTTGCGGCTGCTAGACTCTGTTCCTGGTCGTGCCGAGGGTTGTTGTCTAGGACAGTGATCTGTAAGTTTTTTCCCTTAAATAAATAACCCTTTTATTAATCATAATTCCAAACTGGTGTAGGATTGTTTTGTGACTTACGCCTTCATCTGGAGCCCAATGTTTGGTTTTAGAACTCCTCCACACCCCCTCCCCTAGCTCGGAATTGTTGCAAGGAGGGGCGGCCCCTTGTTTGTCCTGGCTGCCTCGCTAGCGTACACCTGAAATAACCACACAGAAACTGTATTAACTAAAACACTGCTTGGCTATTAGCTCTAACTTCTTATTGGCTAACTTTTAAATATTAAGTTAAATCCATCTCCATTAATCTGTGTATTGCCACATGGCAGTGGCTTACCAGAGTCCATCTCAGGCAGATGATACATGGCTTCTCTCCCTTTCCTTTCTTCCTCCCAGAATTCAGTTCTGTCTTCTCTGCCTACCTAAGTTCCTCCCTATCAACTAGGCCAAGGCAGTTTCTTTATTCATTAACCAATGAAAGCAACATACAAACAGAAGGAACTCCTACACCACCATTCCATTACTACTGTGAAAGCAAGAGGCATCGATGAGCAAATACTTCTGCAGTGAGATACGGAATGTTTAGGTCTCTGCCCAAGACGGGGTACAAATGAGTCACGCGGAATTTCTATTTTTAGCTTCTTGAAAAGCCACACTGGATTCCATAGTGGCTCTACCTGTTTTACCCTCCTGCTGAGAGCAGATAAGGATTACTCTTTTCTTACATTCTGGAGAGCATTTGGTGTCATGTATCTTCATTATGTAAGCCATTCTGACAGGATTCCTATAAAACTTCAAAGTGCTTTCAGTTTGCATGTTGCTAACGGCTAAGAGTGTTCAACAACTTTTCAGGGTTTATTTGGTGTTTATTTGGCATTTATCTTTCTCCTTTTGAGAATTCTCTGTCCCGTCCTTAGTACATCTTTTGATTGCTTTCTTGTTGTTTGGTTTTTAAAAGATCTTTGTATATGCTAGGTATTAATCCTCTGTTGGATTTTGTGGTTTAAATATGAAATGTCTCTCACTTGGTCCCTAGTTACTATTATTGTTTCGAAAGGTTGTGGGGTTTATAGCTGGAGTCTCCCTGGAGAAAGCGAGTACATTGGGGTTTCATAGCCCGGGACCACTTCCTGGTCACTCTCTGATTGCTGACTGTGAGTACCACGTGACCTGCTGCCTCTTGCTAGGCCTCTTGCCACGCCTTCCTTGTCAGGGTGGGCTACATCACATGAACTATCATCCAAAAGGTTATTCCTTTCCCAAGTTGCTGTCATCAGTTTTCTGTCATAGGAACAGCAAAAGCCACTAAGCTGGAAGTGGAGCAGGCAAAGATATTCTTCCAGCACTAGATAAGGCTATGGTTCACTCTTTTCTCTGCTGTACAGATTATTTTTTTGTAATATCATGAAGTACCATTTGTTGATCTTGAAGAGTTTCCCCTAGATTTTGCTCTTGCTGTTTCAGAGTTGCTGGTCTGACTTGAAGGTTATTTATGTATTTGAAGCTGAATTTTTCCGCAGGATGAGAAATAAGGATCTGGTGTAAATAATTTTTTTTTTCAGTTTTCAAGCGCCATTTGTTAAAGAGAGTGGCTTTTTTACCAATGCATGTTTTGGGTAGATTTGTCAAAAATTGAGTGGCTATAGCTATGTACATTTGTGTCTTGATCTTCTATTCTGTTCCATTGATCTACATGTCTGTTTCTGTTCCATTGATCTACATGTCTGTTTCTGTGATGGTGCCATGTTTATGCTATTTTGTTGCTACAGCTCTGTGTCATGACTTGAAATCAAGTATTTTGATATTTTCAACACTATTATAATTATCATCAGCATCTTTCTACACTATCATTACTAATAATTATATTTAGGACTGAATCGAGTATTTGTGGTCTTTTGTAATTTTAAATGAATTTTAAGGCTAATTTTCTTTCTGTGAATAATTTGTCATTGAGATTGTGAGGGATTATACTGTACTTGCAGATTCCTTTTTTCAAAAAAAAAATTTATTTTATTGAGACAGAGTTTCTCTGTTTAACAGCCTTGCTGTCCTGAAACTAACTTTGTAGACCAGGCTGACCTTGAACTCACAGAGATCTGCCAGCCTCTGTCTCCCAAGTGTTGGGATTAAAGACATGTCTCACAAATGCACAGCTTAAACATAATTTTTTATTGATCTTTGGGAATTTCATATCATGCACTCCAATCCCTCTCATTTCCCAGTCCCTTCATATCTGCCCCTCAGCCCCATAGTGCCCCCGAAAAGAAAATTTTAAAAATATTCATCAAAAACAAACAAAACATCCACTTCCCCCCTCCATCTTTTCTGCCTCTCCAACACCTCTTTGTACATCTAAGTGGCATTGGGAGCTGAGGTGGTCTTCTGGGGTAACTGAAGCCTTGAACATCAGTATAGACCTTAGCTGCTATAGGGCCACAATCCTAGACATGATCCTTGGCAGCATCCCTGGCCTGGACATCATCAAGGCCCCTGGTGGCAGAGCAGGCCATTCAACTCATCATGGCCCCAGTGGTACATGTCCTCAGAGAGCAATGGGGCCATAGGTGGTGGCCCAGACCCTGGGCACCTGTGTGGCCTTTGCTGGCAAGATGGGCCATGGACAGCTGACCCTAGTTGCAGTAGGACCATGGACCCAGAAATGATCCTCAGCTGTAGCTCGGGCCTGAGTGTCACCATGAACTGGATGGCACAGGGTGTTCAGATCAGTATGGCACAGCTGCCATACAGCCCTTGGACACCAACACAACTGCATGGAGGAACCCGAAGCCAGACATCTGTGTGACCTTTGGAGGGACCATAAGCCATGGATGCCAACACAGACCCCAGCTGGGGTAGGACCACAGACCTAGACACAGCCATTGGCAGCAGCCCTGTCATGGATATCACCATGGCTTCAGATGGTAAGCATACCGCCCATATCAGCTCATTCCTCACTGCCTTTGCTTCCTCAGTTCTGCCTCTTCCCACAGAACATGACCTAGTCTGCTTCTCTTTCTCTCCTATTTCTCCATAAATATTTGCCTATCATAATGGCACCTACCCACCTGGTGCCAAAAGGCCTGTGCTTGTCTTCACCCAGCCCAGGCCATGAAGACCCAGGGAGACCTGTGGCTGCCTTCTGCCATCCTAGGTCATTAGCCAGATTGCTTTTTGTTTTTTTTTTTTTGTTTTGTTTTGTTTTTGTTTTTCGAGACAGGGTTTCTCTGTAGCTCTGGAGTCTGTCCTGGAACTAGCTCTTGTAGACCAGGCTGGCCTCGAACTCACAAAGATCTGCCTGCCTCCTGAGTACTGGGATTAAAGGCGTGTGCCACCACCACCCGGCTCAGATTGCTTTTTTGAAATAGCCATTTTCATAGTATTGATTCTTTCAACTGACTAACATGGTAGGTCTTTCTATCTCCCAGTATCATCCTCAATCTCATTCTAGAGTGTTTAAATATTTCTTATAAGAGGCCATTCAATTTCTTAGTTAGGCCTGTCAACCACGAATAGGATGTTTCCCCGATTTCCTGTTTGACACATGTGTTATTGGTATAAAGAGAAGCTACTGATTTTGTCTGTCACCTGTTTTCCTGTCTGTACCCTTTTATTCACTTCTCTTGCCTTGCTCTGCTGGCTGTGACATCCAGTACTAGATTGGGTAGGAGTGGAGAATGGGAAAAGCTTTTCTTGTCTCTAAGTTTAGTGGAAATGCGTGGAATCCTTCCTCAGTTGCTGTAATAGCTGTCAAATGTTTGTCATGTAAAGCCTTTAGTATGTTGAAATATGTCCCTTTTATTACCAGTTCCTTGAGAGCTTTTATCGTGAAGTCAAGTTGTCAGAAGCCTTTCTACATCTACTGCAATGATCACGTGATTATTGCCATTGATATGATTTGCTATATTTATTGGTTTGCATGTATTAGACCGCTCCTGGATCTATAAGAGCCACACAGATTGACTGTGATCACGGTAAATCATCTTACTGCTGTGTCCTTGAACTCAGTGTACAAGCATTTCGTTGAGAAATGTTGGATGCATGTGTTGCACTGAGCTTGGTCTGTGATTTTCTTTCTTTTCTTCATTTCTTAAATCTTTATCTGGTTTAGATTTTGGAATAATACTCTTTCATGAAAAGAGTTTGATATAGTTCCTTCCTTTCCTAGGTTTGAATTCTTTGAAAAACTCATAGAATTCATCAGTGAATCCAGTAAGTCATGGACATTTTCAGTTGGGAGGTTTTTTAAATTATTTCCTCAATCTTACTTTTCTTATAAATCTGTTTAAACCACTGATCTCATTTGATTTAATTCTAGCATGTCATATGAATCTAAAAATTTTATAGTTTCCAATTTAATGGGATACTTTTAATTATGTCCTATTGATTTTCTACATTTCACTGAGAATTTTCTGAATTTGATTTGTGATGGCTCTCATTTCTTTCTAATTGTATTAATCTGAATCTTCTCTCTTTTTCTTTTGGTTATTTTGGCTAAGAGTTTGTTTTTGGTTAACTTTTCAAAAAAGAAAATCCAACCAGAATCTTTTCCATTTTCTTCTTGACGTCTTCATTGATCCATTCATGATTTAAATAATGTGTTATTGGAAACTGAGAGATGGTTCCATGGTTAAGCACTCATAATGCTCTTATAGAGGAATGGAGTTCCCATGTCAGATGGCTCATAAGTTCTTATAACTTCAGGTGTAGGGAATCACATTCTCTTCTGGCCTCCATGGACATTGAATTTATGTGTGTGCATGCACACACACACACACACACACACACACACACTCAAACACACACATATAATTAAAAATCAAATCTTAAAGAAAATGTCATTCATATATTTATGTATGTCCTGCAATGTTTCTTGTCAATGTGTAGTTTTACTCAATTGGGGTTGGGTAGACTACTAGTGTAGGAGGTGCTTCTTCATTTGTATTGCTTTCATTGGTTGAATAAAGAAAACTGTCTTGGCCTTTTGATAGGGCAGAAATCAGGTAGGTGGAGTAGGCAGGATGGAATGCTGGGAGGAAGGGAAGTGTGGCAGATGCCTTGCTTCTCAGGCCCAAGATGGACACTGGTTAGACTCATGCGGTAAGCCACATTCTCGTGGTGAATACAGATTATTAGAAATGGGCTGAATCAAGATGTAAGAGTTGGCCAAGAAGAGGCTAGAACTAATGGGCCAGGCAGAGTTTAAATGAACACAGTTTCTGTGTAATTATTTTGGCGGCCGGGAGCCGGGCAGAAGGACGCAGCATGCACGCCTCTTACTACAGACTACAAAACTCTGCTGTCTCTACTGCTCTGGCTGGATGAGCAGGACTCAGTGCAAGATCATTCTGCAGCTTGTTTGTCAGAACCTGAAAGAACTTGACTGGAGGTCATCTCACAGCTGCGACTCAAGTCAGTGAGAATTGCTCAAATAAAACAAGGAATTACTTGAGTCTGCATCAAAAGGAAACATGACACTTGCAGGCAAGAAACACCTGTTCTTCAGGACAACAGCAAGTATCCTTCAGTCTTTAAGCATTGTGGGTGTTCAAATGCACATCCACAAAACCTAAATTCTGACTAAACAAATTTAAAGCAGCTTCAAAATTAGCATAAATAACTTGGATAAAGTCAGTATAAATTTACCAAAATATTAGCAATAGCTAGAATGTAAGTGTGAGATCATTATTATTTCAAGAGTTTATGAAAGTTGACAACAACAAAAAACAAAATAGAAGATAAAAAAAAGGCACTTAAAAGCAAACAGAGAACAGTGGAAAACACAAAGAAACAAACATACTCTAAGTTGATACGTATTTTTAAATAAATCCTAACCTTAACCCTAATACAAAAGGTTAGGTACATATCCTTAAAAAAGAAACCCATTCTTTGAATAGTAAAAGATAATCAATATATGTGGAAAAACAAAATTGAATTATAGCAGTTATAAGACCTGCAGTGCTGAAAAATACACATGTGAATATTAATAACGATGTGGCAAGCTATAATATTGTCATGTTTTTCTTCTGTGTGCTTCTTAAAATTGCAGTTAAGGTGGCTGAAGAGGTCACTCAGCAATAAGAGAGCTTACTGTCTCTGCAGAGGACCCAAGTTCAATTCCCAGCACCCTCTTCTGCCCTCTGTGGGCTCCTAAACTAACATGCTTACACATACACAAACAAACACACATACACACTGAAAATAGCTTCTAAAACACTTGCACCTAAGGTTATATACTCATTGAAAATGAGGGAAAAAGCAATGTTGAAACTTTTTACTGTGCTTTTGCCCCTGTCTTATAAGGCTATCATTTATGTTATGGGTTATCTCATATGGAATTTCATAACTGACATGAATTCAGTCTATTATTAAAATTTTCAGAGCACAGTTTAAAAACTGCATAGTTTAAGAGAGAAATGTATGTGTGAGAGACTGAAATATATTTGTAAGAGCAGAATTTTAGAGAATCTGTGTAGTCCCAGGAGAATTCACTCAGTCTTACAAACTCAAAAGACTTCTTCAGAGGCAGAGAATGAACCCATCTTTCAATGAAGTTAGTTAAGGAAGAGGGACTAGCTACCTTGGAATTGTCTAATATTAGCATGGAGATAGCAACAGCAATACACAAGAAATGTGGCAAACAAACAAGCAAGCAAGTCAGTGTCATTCCCTTCAATAACTGGAAGCAAAGACAATAATGTGAACCTGAAGGAGTTGAAAGTTAGAAATGACTTCAAAGAGAACACAAATAAGCAAATAAATTTATAAAGAAAATCAACTCAAGACCTGGATTTGAAAGTCAGAAATAGCAAAGAAATTAAGATCCTGGGTTTTATTGGGGGAATATTTAAATGAAAGACATGCAAGTCACAATCAAGGCAGAAAGCACCACCAATTGTCAATATTAGACAGAAAACAAGGATCTTGAGAATGTAAGGCAAAATCAAGACAATATTATATTAAGAAAGAAAACATAGCCACGAATGCTCACAACTTGACTGGTTCTTATTTCATCTTCAAGATTTGAATGGGTTGAATTTCAAACTAAAGGTATTAAAAATCTACTCAGTGACATTATAGCAGAGATTTCCAAAACCCAGTAAAAGATAGGGATCCATAGTTATGGGAGACATGTAGAATTCTTAAAAGGCTAGAAAAAAATACCTACATTGAATAATAGTTAAAATGCTAAAACTACAGAATGGTAAATAATATTAAAAATGCAAAAAAAAACCCTGCCAACTTATATATAAAGCCAAAACCATCCAAATAACAATGAGACTACTCAACAGAAACCATGAAAGCCACAAAATCATGAGGTAATACACTTTGAGTTCTGAGAACAAGTAAGTGCCAACCAAGATTACTATATACTGCAAAGCTATCTTTAAAATTTGAAACAGAGAAACAAAAACCTTATATGAAAAACATATACAAACTTACACAGTTTGTGACTACTACCACAGAACTGCAGAATACACTTTGGTTCCACATGTAGGTGATGAAGAAGAAAGGCAGTCATAAATATGAGGGGTCAGGAAGCATGAATTTCATTAGAGTGGTACATAAATGGAAAACAGGAAAGAGGCAAGCATGCTCTAGTGTGGGACAATGGTCTGTATTCTGTCAATTATATTTTAAATAAACGCTTATTGGCCAGCAGCCAGGCAGGAAGTATAGGCGGGTCAATGAGAACAGGAGAATTCTGTGAAGAAGGAAGTCCTAGTCTGCAGTCATGACCCAGCCACAGAAGAAGCAAGATGTGACTGCCTTGCCGAATAAGGTACCGAGCTATGTGGCCAACATAAACAAGAATAATGGGCTAATATAAGTTATAAGAGTTAATAAGAATTCTGAGCTACTAGGTCAATCAGTTTATAACTAACTAATGTAGACCTCTGTGTGATTTCTTTGGGATATAATGATGGCAGAACCGGGCATGACAGAAAACTCAGTCAACAATGCTCAGCTCAGTAATCCTGCAAACTCCTAAGAGAAATATCAGAACAAACAATAAATAGCAAAACTAATCAGGGCTGTTACCAACATACTACAGCAATCATCAATACCACTCAATAACCCTAAATGTAGATAGTCTAAACTCTGTAATTAAAAGAGAGAACCACCTCTTTGTCTCATTGAATCTTTGTATTGTTTTCTTTTTTAAACAGCCTGGTATTAGCATAAAAACAGACAGGAGGACCAATGAAACTGAATCAAAGACCCGGATATCAGTCCACATACCTGTGAACACCTGATTTTTGACAAAGAAGCAAAAATTAAAATGGAAGAAAGAAAGCATATTCAACAAATGGTCCTGGCTTAACTGGATATCAACATATAGAAGAATGAAAATAGACCCATATCTATCACCATGAACAAAACTCAAGTACAAATGGATCAAAGACCTCAACATAAAACCAACCACACTGAACCTCATAGAACAGAAAGTGGGAAGTACACTTGAATGCATTGACACAGGAGATCACTTCCTAAATATAACCCCAGCAGCACAGACACTGAAACAGTAAATGGGACCTCCCGAAACTGAGAAACTTTTGTAAAGCAATGGACAAAGTCAACAAAACAAAACTGACACCTACAGAATGGGAAAAGATCTTCACCAACTCCACATCTGACAGAGAGTTGATCTCCAAAATATACAGAGAACTCAAGAAAGTGGTTGCTAAACAAACAAATAATCCAATTTAAAAAATGGGGTATAGACCTAAACAGAGAACTCTCAACAGAGGAATCTAAAATGGCTAAAAGACACTTAAGATAATGTTCAATATCCTTAGTCATCAGAGAAATGCAAATCAAAACAACTTTGAGATTCTATCTTACACCTGTAAGAATGGCCAAGATCAAAAACACTGATTACAGCTTATGCTGGAAAAGATGTGGTGTAAAGGGAACACTCCTCCATTGCTGGTGGGAGTGCAAACTGGTACAGCCCCTTTGGATATCAGTGTGGTGATTTCTCAGAAAATTAGGAAACAACCTACTTCAAGACCCAGCAATACCACTTTTGGGTATATATCCAAAGGATGCTCAATCATACCACAAGGACATGTGCTCAACTATGTTCGTATCAGCATTATTTGTAATAGCAGAACCTGGAAACAATCTAGATGCCCCTCGCCAAAAAAAAAAAAAAAAAAATGGATAAAGAAGATGTGGTATATTTACACAACGGAGTACTAAACAGCAGAAAAAAATGACATCTTGAAATTTGCAGGCAAATGGATGGAGCTAGGAAACATCATATTGAGTGAGGTAACCCAAAATCAGAAAGACAAATATAATATGTACTCACTTGCAAGTGGTTTTTAGACAAAAAGCAAAGAAAAATCAACCTACAAATCACAATCCCAGAGAGCCTAAACAACAATGAAGACTCTAAGAGAAATATACATGGATCTAATCCACATGGAAAGTAGAAAAAGACAAGATTTTCTGAGTAAATTGGGAGTATGGGGATCATGCAAGAGGATAGAAGGGGATTGGGGCGGAAAGGAGGGGAACAGGGAAAAGTATATAGCTCAATAAAAACAATTTTTTAAAAAGCCATTATTACCCTGATAACAAAACGAAATAAAAACACACTAGAAAAATAAACTGTATTACTTTCATTTCCTTTTCCTATGATAAAATGCTCAGCACAAGTAACTTCAACAAGAAAGGGCTTATTTGGGCTCATGGTTCAAAGCATAGTCGAACGTGGCAGGGATGTCAGATTAGTAAGGAGTTGAAGCAGCTGGTCACACTGTATCTACAGACAATGAACTTGTATTGCTGCTCAGTTCCCATTTTCTATTTATACATCCAGGATCCCCTTCTCAGGGAATGATCCTGCCTACAATTCCCTACCACTTGCTCATCTAACATGAGAAATTGAACTAGTGTCTCCTAGAATCTTCACTCCTACTGGCTAACGTTTATGGTCCTGGAAAAGACTCTGTATGCCACAAGATGACAAAGTTAATCATCAGTATTTCTAACTACAAACCCCATAACCTACAATAGTAACCTGCTTGTATACTGGTGCAACAGTAACAAAAATGTTATGGAAGTAATCAATCACTTTTTGATTTAAGGTCCACTGCATGAGATGTAACCCATGCCAGACACTTCCAAAGTCTCCAAGCCCCTGAGACTGGCATGAATCCTAGGTGACAGCCCACTACTATTATTCTACCAAAGGAACATAGTCATAAAATTGTTCTTAGCATATTGCTATATCCATAGATCCATGCATTGTTCAACTCTTATAAAAGATGATTCTTATTATGGTAGATGGTAATTAACACTGACACTAGAGAGAGAGAGAGAGAGAGAGACTGCCCATGTGAGCCAGTAAAATTGTCATGAAAAATGTCTCTACTATCACAATCAGTCTGCAGAGTCAGTGCAGTCGCTATCAAAATTCCAACGACATTCTTCATAGAACTAAGAAGGACAATGCTCAAATTTATATAGAAGCAAAACCATCAAATAAGTTGTCAGCAATGATTTAGGTATCAATGTTTTTGATCTCAAATTATACTATAGAGCCATTGTAAATAAAACAATATAATACTGAAACAGATGCACACACCCAGACCAGCGGAACAGAAGCCCCAGAAATCTAAACCGCAAACTATAATCTCTTAGAGTTCAAGAAGTATATTGAAAGTATACATTGGAAGGATGACAGTTCGTTAGTCCCTGGAGCCAGGCAATCCACATACACAAGAATATGACCAGACCCATATCTCTCACCTATGAGCCAAAGCTCTTAATGTAAGACTTGAAACTTTGTAAGTATAAAGAAAATATAGGAAAAATACTTTGGAATATAGTCGTAGGCAAAGACTTCCAGAAGAGAAAACTCCAGTAACACAGGATATAACAAATAAGAATTGAAAGACAGATTGCAGGAGGTTATAAAACTTGTCTGCAACAAAGGAGACAACAGAACGGAGACATGCTGTAGAAGGAGAGAAAGATTTTGACAACTACCCCACTGACAGACAACTGGGACTCAGAATACATTTTAAAAACTCAAAATATTAAACACAACAAATAATTCATGAAATGGGGCCAGTAAATAGGACAGTTCACACAGGAAGAGGAAATGACCACTCAATGTCAAGATAGCTCAGCATATTTAGCCATCCAAGAAACGCAAATCAAATCTGTATTAAATTTCATCTCACTCAAGATACGATGACTAACACCAAGAAAATACCACCAAATGCTGGCAAAGTTGTGAGAAACAAACATATACAGTATTAGATGGAATGCAATTCAGTGCCCTTAGGAAACTCTCACTATAGAAGTTCCTCAAAAATCCAAAAATAGAACTACCCTATGACTCAGCCATATCACAGCTAAATATATTCCCCCAAAGAATCTATGGGCATTTACAGCTGAGCTACCTGAACGCACATGTTTATTACACTTCTTACAATAGACAAAGTAATCAAGAATGCTCATCAAAAGACAAACAAAACACATTTAGTATATACGTACACACACACACACAATAGTTGAATGCTATTTAGCTGAATAAATAACAGATTATAACTATGACAACTGGAGATCATAGTGAGAAATGAAACAAGTCAGACTCACAAATGCTATGTGTTGTGTCAAGTGTGGAAATAATAAGGTATAAAAAACAGACTTGAAAGCTGAAAAAGACTCTCTGAGAAGAGTGAGGTGGGAGGAGGAGGGCAACAGAAGAAGACATTGGGTGTGAAGGAGATCACAATGCCTCATATACAGATATGAGAATGCTATACAGATAAGAGAATACCGTAATACAGCCAATCATTTGATACCATAGATAGATATCACTGATCTTTAAAATTGACGACACATAGAAAAACTGGCATTTCTGTTAGGAAACTAACCATACAATTGACTAAGAAACTTTTCTCTAGTTAATTCGGTGTTTTCCCCCAGGAAGAAGCAGTTGCCCTCTGTCTAGGCATGCTAACAGCGAGTGGGGCAGCAAGGAGCCCTATAGGAAGTGCTGGAGTCCCTTTGAGCTGTGAACAAAGCGTGACCATTACATGGCTCAGCGACTGAGGGAGGTGGACTCCCACCACGCTGCTGAAGGGTATTAGGACATGGGAGGAGAAGGCAGGCTCTTGTGTGGAGAGAGGAAAAGCTGCAATGGACACTCTAAGAGGAGTGGTGGGGTAAAAGGCACTGGCCCGCAACCAGTGCGGTAGGTACAGCTATACTGAGCCTGGCCATGCCCCTTCTCTAATGCCCTAGACAGCTCTTTTGGTGCCAGCAGACCACAGTGGTCCAAATTCAAGCCAGACTTGCCAGCTCCCAGGTGCCTCTCTTGAATTCCGTAGTAATTTCACTTTGTAGCTCTTACTGGAAACACCAGTTTTGACAATAACAAAAACAAAAGTGAAGGGTTCACTAAAGCTTTTGTTCAATGGAGTTCATGACTACCCCAGAAGTTTACCTCAGAGGCAAGGTCATAACTGATGTGAAATTGAGAGCCACAAATTTTAGGAAAACAGAGCATTTAGCCATTATCCTGCTGAAGCATTATTTACACAGACATGGGTAGTCCTCCGGTGAATACACTGTGTGTAGAAAATGAGAGTGCAATTTCATGATCCCAGGAGTCACACGAAACCAAGTACGTTTTATGGTCAGAGAAAACCCTCTCTCTAGGAAGTCAACATTATGAAGCAGGGCAGAAGCCAATGGCATCAGGAAGGCTGCCAGAGCTATTGTTTTCTCCAGTTCTTTCCTCTTAGAAGGTTGAAGCACCTCACGAATTAAGATGTTTACGTACTTCAAAGGGGGAAGGGCAAAAACCCTGAGAGGGTATGTATACACTTCAACCAGCTAATGGTTCAGCGGAGAGACAGAATACCATGAGAAATTATTTTGGGGGGTTGACTCCTGATCTACATGTTCAGGAACTAGAAGATGGTGCCCAGTCTTAACAGTAGTTTAAGTTAGAAGGCATCACTGTCTAACAATGAGGAAGGTATTTCCTTCCCTGCCCTCACATTTGCAATTGATGATGCCTTCAGCTCTATGGGATTTTAATAGTTAATATCAAGAAACAGATCAGTAATAGGCTGGCACTAATTTTAGTAGATATTTACTAGATACATTATTACTCAGTATGTTTTTGAAAATGCCAGATGTCAAAAGTTCATAAATTTGCTTTGCTTCACGTACTGAATATGAAACTAATTTTCATTGAGTGTGTGAGTTATACAGCCCTAGGCCTTCTCATGGTGGGGTGTTACCCCTTATAAAAATCCCAAGAGCTTTACAGACTATATTGAGGAATATATGTGTATATACGTATATACATATGCATATAATAATGGTGGAAATGGGAGGCCATAAATCTGAAGGAAAGTGGCAGCAGTATATGGAAGAAAGGGGAAGGGAAAGATCTAATTATCTTAAAATCTCAAATTTTTTTTAAAAATTTCAAAAAATTTTTTAAACAATCTGTCATTCCAAGATGACAGATTTTTATCCTCACTCTCAGAGGTATGCTGTGATCACTGCTATTTTGAGAAGCCTTCTTTAGGGCTGAGACACACGGGTGAGTGTCTATGACCCGTGTTGCCGAGGCGACCATGGAATCCCATCAGCTGAACGACATGCCCGCCAATTTCCATTCTAGTCTCAGTTTATCTGTGTGACATGCAGCACAGAGATTGGCTTACCCTTCATCTCTAATGTCTGTTTCTATGTTCACCTTCTCAAGGAACCTTGAACTTCTACTGTAAGTGCTGTAAGTCATTAGAGGTGCCTCTCTACCTACCCATTAGTTTAGGAAGCCATTTCCCCGGGGCCGCAGACACCTGGAAAGCCGGTTCCCGTCGCAAACCCAGAGCATGCCGCACTGCAGCTCCTCTTTCAGAACTGAGATGGGCTCAAACCCAGAGCATGCCACACTGCAGCTCCTCTTTCAGAACTGAGATGGGCTCAAACCCAGAGCATGCCACACTGCAGCTCCTCT
>PVIU01027795.1:0-19909 GCA_004026605.1 Ondatra zibethicus | reverse complement strand
GGTGTCCAGGGATGATACTTGACTGTGCAGGCAAGGAGGGTAGGCGTGGCTGTTGCCCCAAGCTGAGTTAACTGCATGCCCAGGCAGGGTGCTGTGGGACAATGTTCTTGTATTGTTTTAATAAAACCCTGACTGGCCAGTAGCCAGGCAGGAAGTAGAGGCAGGGTGACTAGAACAGGAGAATTGTGGGAAGAAAAAAGACTCAGTCTGCAGTCGTCATCCAGACATAGAGGAAGTTAGATGAGAATGCCTTGCTGATAAAAGGTACCAAGCCACATGACTAACACAGACAAGATTAATGGCCTAATTTAAGATGTAAGAATTAGTTAATAGTAAGCCTGAGCTAATAGGACAACCAGTTTATAATTAATATACAACTCTGTGTGTTTCTTTGGTTCTGAAAGGCTGCAGGACCGGGTGGGACAGAAAACTTCTGTCAAGAGCAGGGGCCCACTGTAGCTGCTCAAACACCATGCAGGGATGTGGGGAGTGACCTCCTGATAAATGGAATGTTGTAAGATGGGTAGGAAAAGCCTGCACAGCTGGGACACAGCATGGGTGGGAACCGAGCTGCCTGCCATGAACTTCGGAGGGCAGATGCCCAGGGAGTGCCAGGAGACTGTCACTGGCTATCACTGCACTTGGGCAGAGAGCACAGGGCACAGTGTGGGAGGGGACTCAGCATTTACATACCTTAAAACACTTTTTAGACCCTCACAACTTACTTGAGTTTTCATATCCTCAGACCTTTACAACTTTTCTTTATATACCTTAGAACATCTTTACATCCTCAGAACTTACATAAACTTTGAACTTTATCTAATTATTTACCATGAGACACAGGTAGTTGATTTCTAAGAACAGTCAATGTAAAGCAAGTTCCTTTAAAAAAAAAAAGAGAGTAGTAGAAAGTTATTTTAAAGCCGATTTTGTGAGTGTAGTCTCCTTCCAGAGTCTGGTATCAAGGTAACCTGTGTCTGCCTTTCTCTACAGGAGACCTAGAATAGCTGTAGGAAAATGAGGCTGGAGGCCTGATTTTTACCTATGTCCAGCTGTAGCCTTAGGGGAGGAGCTGGTAAGCTTGCTGCTGTTAGAACTACACTTAGTCAGCCAATATCAGTAGAGATCTGAGAAGGATAAATTATAGCGGGAAATATAGTCCAAATGGCCTAGGCATCAATTAAAAGGACAGAGTCTTACCTACTATTTAGACAGTTGCCTTAAGCTTCTGTGGTCTCAGTGACTTCACTGGGGCACAGTGGTTGGTCTTAGGCTCTCCTACAGGACAGCCTTCACTATAAGACCCTGATCTGACATATTTTCCTGTGGATAAGGTGTTATGGTAAAAATAAAACAGTGCCGTGCCACAAGGGGTCCATGGGTCACCAGGGGCAGCGGGTCCCAGGCAGGGAGGCACACAGCAGGTGAGAGACCTTGGCAGGTCAGCAGGTCCCATAGAAGCAGCTGAATATTAAATGCTGTTTACCAGGTATAGATGAGTTATAACTACAGTATGGAATCTGCCTGGAGAGCTGGGTCAGAGTTTGACTGTACTGGCTCTCAACTGAACAAGTAAGATTTGTACTTGTAAAAGACAGAGAAGAAAAAAACTGCTTCTATTAGAAGGTTAATGGTAGAACTGACAATTGTAGAGAACAGCTTAATATATTTTAAAGCAGGGTTGGATTAAATATACCATAATTTTGTAAGAGACTTAAAAGTACATACCAATTTAAAACATGAGACTTACTGTTTTTGTAGTCTGGAATGAGATACAATGAACAATTATAACATTTAACAGTAAGCATAGGTGTTTTTAAATTACATGTATGCACACACACACAGTGAACAGGAATTGGGTGAAGTGGATGCTCTTGGTGGGTCCTACCAAAGGCATGCCATTGTGAAAAACACACACAGAGTAAGAAAGAGGAATTTAGAGGCAAAAACATAAGTAAACCGGGGGACCAGGCAGTAAAGATGATAGAATTTGGTAACCTGACCTGGCCATCAGTTAAGATGGTGGTGAAATCACCTGACCTCAGTTAAGATGGTGGTAAAGTCAGGTGGTGGTCACGTTGTATGGAAAAGCCACATTTTTTGAGCTGCAGGAGTTTTAAATATAATAGCAAGAGAGACCTAGAGGTGTGATCTGCCCTGTCACTGCACCACTGTGCCACAAACCACGGCGGTGGAGAGCAAAGACTGGAATTGAAAACAGCTGCCTCGCGGATTTGACTAACCTTCTCGGTTTCTGCGGGACCAGCAGTAGCAGTGGTAAGGATAGTTTGAGGAAAAGTGGAGCTGGCAGGACACTGGCAGAGCATTTACAGGCAGGTGGCTGATAGTTTGAGGGTTTATAGTCCATTGCTGAAAACATGAAAACCCGCGAAAACAACCAATGAACACCACAAGGCCTATAGAAGGTCTTCTCTCTATAGGCGGGGTGTTAATGAAGCCTGACTGGCTCTGGGTCCGGATGACTCAGAAACCAGAGGCTGCTCCAAGCAGTCTCTCACGGCGGGGACCACTTAGGAGTGGCCCAAAATAAAAGAATCCGAGGGACCCTGGGCCCCAAAGCAAACGCACTGTTCAGCGTGTACAGTGCTAGAGTGGGTGGACTACCTTCGTTAGTACGAATTATGTTTTTAGCTATGGGAAGCAATCAGATGAATGTCAGCAAAGGGCTCTACCATAGCCATGAAGGCTGTGGTTGGCTGACTGGAAGGGGAATACTCACCACTGAAGCTGCTGGTCTGCATAGAGGTTGGGGTTCAGGCAGATAGAATTCAGGGCTGTTGTAAAGAAACCCAGTTCCTGAGCCCAGGGTTCCACATGTCCTCAGCCACCCGCCTGCAGGCCAGAGGGAATATGGAGAGGGCCTGTCCAAGTCACGAGCACCAGTGTAATGGTAAAAATAAAATGATATCATTTCCCCGAGGTGCCTGTGGGCCATGAGGGGCAGTGGGTCCCAGGCAGGGAGCTGCAGGGCAGGTGAGAGACCTCGGCAGGGCAACTGGTTCCATGAGGAGCCATGGTGGGTGAGAGACAGAGACAGATAGGGACACCATGCAGATATTTATTTAGTTGGTTATGGAGGGGAATGGGAAATGGGGGAAGGGGAGAAGGTGGAAGAAGAGAGAAAGGCAGAGAGAGAGAAAGAGAGAGAGAGAGAGGGAGAGAGAGAGGTAAAGGGGGAGAGACAGCAGTTACCTCTTTAGGGGAGAGATGGAAAGGAAAGAGCTCAGGCTGAAATTGGAAGGAAGATCCACTTGCCTAGGTGGATGGGGGGAGGGTGTGGGTGTGGCTTGTCTCTTAAAGGGACAGGACAGACCATTACAAAAGGAACTTGGGAAAACTGACCTTGCTTTGGCCAGGCAAAGTAGGGCAATCAAACCAAAAGTGTTCACAGTTGTATAGGGACCTGGTAACAGGGGAAGCATGAAGCAGTATTTCTTAGTGGTTAGTGTTAACACAATTCAGGTGGAGTCACCGTGCCCTATCTATCTTTTTTGTAGACCTCAGGGTCCCTGCTAGGAGTTGGTATTTCTGTCTATAATGGGAAGATTTGTATTAAATATTTGAAATGCCATATTAAATAGATCTCTGAAGCCTTTGAGGACCATTTCTGATTAAGTATACCTGATTTTAGGATTAATCTTGGAAACACATACAGGAGCAGGAGACTATCGTAGACCTGTTGTTGTCTCTTTAGTCTAAAAAGTAGATTTAATGAGAAATGAACAGCTCGTTAGGACTAAGAAGTTTTATAACTGCTGCTTTATTCTATGTGGTCATCTTATGATGGTGAAGTCATATGGCACGCACTCCTTAACCTAAATAAACATAGCTGCCGGTCACATGGCTGCTCCCGTCTTGATGAAGTCATCAGCCAGGATGGAGGAAAGCCACATGGTTTGCTATTTAAAAACATATATTTTCCTAAACAAGGGTTGAATTCAAGTTACATATACAACAAGTAGATCTATTTTTCTAAATAAGAGTTGAATCACATAAATCAAATTAAGATGCAACTTTTTGATAGAAGTTTTAAGCTATTTGTTACAGGTTTTACAGCTTCTTTAACCCACCCACCGAATTTACAAATCCCGAGATGAAAACTGTTTGCACAAGAGTCTTTAAAGAGTTCACGAGAGCAGAGCACAGAGAAATCATAGAGAGAAAAGATTTTCAAGAGTGGGAAGTTGAAAAGCCTAGAGAGAAGAGACTTTGCTTGTCTGGTGGCAGAAGTTGTTACAATCTGTGGGAATCTGGAATTCGAGCATGCCATTTTTGGCCATGGAGCTGTACCGAGGCCAAGCCACTTGCAGTAAGACAGCGAGGTTTTAATAAAATCCAAGGAGAAAAGGAGGAAGGGCTGTGAGGTGAGCTTTGCTGTAGGGGGGCTCCAAGAAACTCCAAGAGGAAGCTGAGAGACAAGAGAGCAGTGTAGCTGGGAGGGACAAGGAGAAACAAGTTGGAACTCCACCCAAGGGAGGGTCTCAATACCACAGAGGCCTCAAGGGCATAGAGAACTTCAAGACTTCTGAGAGGGAGTTTAGAGATTGGAGGGACAAGGTCACAGAGGCACAGAAGGGCTTCAGAAAGCTGCAGGACTTAGCAGGCAGCTCCTAGGGGAGGTGAGGAAACTCACAAATTACAGACTCTAGAGGGCGCAAGGAGCAGGTAGCTCCAAGGGGCTAGGAAAAGGTCACAGACCCAGGAGTCTGTCGAGAGGCTGTGGCACTTAGCAGGCAGCTCCTAGAGAAACGCGAGAAAATTCCAAGAAGATGAGAGAGGCCAAGAAGGAGGAGAGGGGTTAATGTCATGGTGACAAGTTCAATCTGAGCATCCCCAAGCAGACTGAGAAACTTGTCAGAGAGAAATGTCCGAATCACAGAGGAGAGGCATCCGTTTTCATTGGTAGGGGCCCAGTAGGGTGAGAGGCACTTCCTGGTACACTAGTGTGGCTTTCGTAGTAAAAGTAGACAAAGTAGGCAGCTCTATGGTGACACTTAACTAGTAGAGGAGGGGAGATGAGTGGAGCAGGAAGAGGAGAAAACCTTCGAGGAGGGAGACTGGGAGAGGCTCTTGGGAAAATGGAGCCTTCCAATAGAGGGGGAGAAGCAAAGGTCTTAGTAAGTAGAGAGTTGTCTATGAGGTGGGGCCCCAAAGAGTGTAGAAGGGAGAGATGCCCATGTGGTAGGTGCCCCAGAGAGCATAGCAGGCTCAGAGAACCAGAGAGAGGATGCTTACTGAGTAAGCAAAGGGAGACGGATGGTTAGAGCAGGTGGATCAAAGACGCTCTGAAATGTCAGGTTCTAGCATTTGGAGCCAAATACAGTGGGTGGTAGAAGCCAGCAGAATCAAATGAGCCATTCAAACCACAGGAAAGTCAAATCAGCAGTTCGGTGCAGAGACATGGAGCTCCTTGGGAAGGAACTCATACTCCAATCCTGTGGCTTTGGCACCAGATGAAAAAAAAGTAAAATAAAAGGAGGACATGTCTACTCCTAAAGCGTGGAGGTTTTTTTTTTATTGTAGATATAAGGGAGAAAGTAGGCCAAAGAAAGAGTCCTGGCTGAACATGGCTGACATACTAAACTGGACCATGAAAAGAGAAAGGGGAAAAGAGGGGAAGAGGTGTCTCCCGCCAAGCTAGCCCAGGCCAAGAGGGTAAAAGGTAGATAAAAAGAGGCCAAAAAGGCTGGATTATATAGGGAAGGGCAGCTGTGGGAGGGGTAGCCCAGCCCCCAAGCTGGAGACATTTAGGATAGAGGGCAGGGTATGCCAGCCATACCCTGTAACGGGTAGGCACTGAGGGATGCTGGGAGAACCTGGTGGCCAGGTTCACTTTGGTATATTAAACAGATACCTCAGTTAACCATTAGAGACCTAACAGTACCTTTCAAATGTATATGTTGTGAAATAAAGTTTCCCTGTTGCTGTTTTAAGTATATATTGAAGCCCTAGCCCTGGCAGCTCAGAATGTGACTGTATTTGGAGCCCCTTTAAGGAGGTAACTGATTTGCAGGTAGGACACAGGGAAGGCCTGAGTTCAATCTATTGTCATTATAATAAGAAAATAAGTCACAAAGAAGACACCAGGGATGTGCACACAGTGTTAAAGGCCACACAAGGGCACAGTGAGAGAATGGCTGTCTGCAAGTCAAGGAGACAGACCTCAGAAGAGACCAAACCAGCAAGCCTCTTGTCTTGGATTTCCAGCTTCCAGAACATGAGAAAATATGTTGTTTTTATTTAAGACAGTCAGTCTTCCTGTTTTATAATGCCAGTCCCAGGAAACTGGGTACTAGCTTTCAGGAAGAAGTGCTATTTTGAATTGTGCTTTCAAAGTGCCTGGTTCTAGAATGTGGCAGATGAGGGATCAGGAGCTCATTAACTTTCCTCGGTGCCTTGTGGTTCTAGGTAGTCCATTTTCACCAAGCGGAAGTCCTATTGCTCAGAGCTGTGGAGTAAAGCCAAAGGGACTTGAATATCAACATAGTAAGTGTTATGGTTTAAGTAAAATACTGCAGATCCCGGAAGTGGCTGCAGTGGGCAGCAGGCCATGAGACCACGCCACAGGTCCCCAAGCAGGGTCAGGCAGTGGACAGTGGGCAGTGGGTCCCCAGAGCAGCCAGTTCCAGGTAGGGATGGCGCAGTTCCCCAAGTGGCTGCAGTGGGCCATGAGGGGCAGTGAGTCCCACGAGGAGGGACAGACAGATGGTCACACCACGAGACTATGCCACAGGTCTCCAAAGGTAGCTGGTCCTGGGCAAGGAGCCATGTGGCAGGCAAGAGACAGATGGATAAGCACATCATGCAGAGTGAGATTGGATATTTATTTAGTGGGTTATGGAGGGGAAAGAGAAGAAGGGGTAAGGGAAGAAGGGGGAAGAGCAGAGAGAAAAGGAGAGAGAGAGATGGGGGAGAAGTGGGGAGAATGGAGCAAGGCATAAGCTGCCTCTTGGGGAGAGATGGAAAAGAGGAAGGACTCAGGCTGGAATGCGGAGGGAGTGGGCATGACTTGTTTCTTAAAGGAACAGAGCAGACCATTACAGTAAGTGTTGGGGGGTATCTATCTGAGAAGACTGCTTAGACATGGGTTTAAGTCAATAGAAAATCTTTATAAGCTGATTGGTGATTATACTGGGTGTTCAGGATCCCAGTGTCGCACGGAGCCCTTCTCAGGGTGAGCCTTTAAGAACAAAAACTATGTCCAGGTAATAAAAACAGTTAGCTTGAAACAGAACTACAGAACCCCAAAAGCAAGATTAGTACATTTACAGACTTTCCCAGAACTATGGGCTTTGATGGATTAGGTCCTTGTTTTTGTTTTGGCAGGTGGTGCTGTCTACATGTTGAGTTTTATGGCCTGAATGGTATTTCCACCATGGAGTCAGTTGTGATCAGGTCTGGGGCCTGTTATAGTGATTACTGGCCTAATAAGCAGAATGCCTTGTGTTGTCAATGACGAGTACAACCCCTGGTGCAGGGCTTGCTACAGACCAGGTTCTCTAACTGCTTCCCTAGCTTTGGGCAGTCCTCCCTACTCTATGAAAGACTGTCACTGATTTTCTGGTGAGGAAATGGAGGCTTACATCAATGACAAGAACAAGACCACTACCATAGTTTGAGACAAATTTCAAGCAAGCTTCATTTTTTTTTTTAATTGAGGTGCTCCCAAGAGCTGGCCAGTGACTGCCTCCTAAATAATATTCAAGAAAGCAGCCCCAAATCTATTTCTTGGGCCCCTTTTAAGGAGTAAAATCATGAGTAGTTTTACAGAAGAGAGACAATGGGGCGATAAGGAAGTAAAAACAAATCTCAAAAAAAAAAAAAAACCCATCAGGTAGTCACCATCTGATTAGGGAGGGTTCAGGGAGGGAAAGGGTGTTCACAGAAACAAGTCAAGGTCATGGGTTGGGAAAGGTCAGGTTCCAGGAGACAGAGAGCAACTCAGCTCTTACAGTAAATAGAAACTTATTTTTAACAACACAGCACAATGACTCCTGACTCCGAATGGAGTCAGGCAAGTTTCTTATTTCCCTCTTGACTTTCACTTTCCTGTCAAATCTTTGATAAGGGGCTCTCTTATAATGATATAGTGGAACAGCAACGATTCTAGAATTGTTTATCTGACGGCGATCTAGTAGGTGCTGTGTTAGAGTGCTGTAGAATGTTTGTTTACACTGTGTGAAGATGTGTCACTGTGACTGGTTTAGTAAAGGGCTGGATGGCCAACAGCTAGGCAGGAGGGATAGACAGGATTTCCAGGGAGAAAGAAGAAGAGGGGGAGGAATCTAGGTGTGTGGATTACATCAGAGAGACACCAGTGAGACTCTGAAGATGGCAGATATATGGTACAGAGCAGAGGTAACCGAGACACGTGGCACAATGCAGATGAACAGAAACAGGTAAATTGAGTTCTAAGAGCTCGTTGAGGAGAAGCCTTAAGCTAAGGGCCAAGCTTTCATAACTAGCAACAAGTCTTCGTGTCATTATTTGGGGACTGGTGATCCAAAGAGAGTCTGAGAAGAAAGCTAGCTACATTGGAGGGCACAGGGCCCGATTATGATAACTAGTGGGAATAACGGCAGAGGGTCAGTGAGGGGGAGAGAGAGCCATCTTATCCATATTGTGTAGCACAATATCTAATTGGTCTTAATAATAAAACTCTAGAGTCAGATACCAGGGGGTAAAAGCTGAAAGATCAGAGAAGCAGAGCAGCCAGCCACTAGTTCTTACCTCTACAAAATCTTCAGACCACATGGGGTATCCCCTCTACAAGTCCTCAGACTGAATGTTAAGCTCCTGTTTCCTCCCGCCTTATATACCTCTCTCTACCCAGACACATCCCTTCCCATCTCCACCTTCCTAGTGCTGGGATTAAAGGTGTGAGCCACCACCCCTTGGCTCTGTTTCTCTTCTAGACTGATTCAATCTCCTGCAGCCCAGGGTAGCCTTGAACTCACAGAGCCCCACCCGCCTCTGTCTCCTGAGTGAGAGAACTAAAGGTGTGCGCCACCACTCCCTGGCCTCTATGGCTAGCTAGTGTGGCTAGCTCCACACTCTGTTCTTCAGGCAAGATTTATTTGTTAAAGCACAAACAAAATATCACTACATTCTTAGCCAGTCTAAATTTATTTGAAAGATTTTGTCTATTTCTTTATGCAGATCATCAACTTGGCTGTCAAAAGTATGAGAGAAATCAAAGATAGTAAACAGCACATTCCAGTAAATTACGGACAACCAAGATTATGTTTAAATAAGAAGTAATCTATAGTAGCCCGATTTTTTTTAAGAACAGTTGTTCTCAGTTCTCCAATTTCTTGATTATTTTCTGCTAATATTTTTACTGTAATATTAGCAGATTTCAAATTAGACAGGCTATTTTAGAAACCTCTCTTTGTAGTTCAACAAGCCCTGGGACAGGTAACAGAAAGGCTGCAGCGGAGCAGCTATAGTGGGAATTAATAGACTGAAGGAGTCATCACGATTTTCAGGAAGAGCTCTTGTAATTCGATGAACAGATTGCTAAGGTTTGCTGAGTAAAATAGGTGTAGCACGGCCTATCTCACATAGACCCTCTATCCTGCTGGGAGAGCAGAATAAGTATTATTTTCACAGAAAAACATCTACCCTAAGGGTGATTGTTTACCAAAGGAGAGGGTGTGATAAGAAGTAGAACTACATTAAGAAGGGACATTTGTTCAATCACAATATAGACAATGGAGGAAAACACATTACCAATGGGAACATCAGCCACAGCTTTTAAAACATTAGTGGGGATATGTTCCATTTTGCCCTCCTTTATCCTTGTATAATTTTCATAAGAAACCCCTATTTCATACTAATTTCTTTTTAGGAGCCCAAAAATAGAGGGATGCCCTCTGACACAGAAGGAGTTTTCTCATTGCCATTTTAATGCTAGATGGACCCAAAGATTATTTTCTATATTATTAGTTACAGAAAGGGTCACCTCTGGGTATGTTAAATTCAATCGAAGTGATTAGTGAATCTTCCCTTTCCCTTCTTATTTTAGAATACCTGTAATTTCCATTATCAGAACTCTTTAAAGAATATTTGATTATGCTGAAGTCTGTGTTATTATGTTGGGATCGGTCCATTAGTCCATCCCAAGCATCCTTTGAAATTACCTGGCGCGAGTGAAAAGGAAGCACGGAACATGCAACAAACTCGCTTAGGAGAGTTTATTGGGGGGGGGTTGTATAGGCCTGGTGAAGGTTGGTGTGGAGAGAGAGAGAGAGAGAAATGGCGCATCAAGCTTTTAAAAGCTACCTAGAGCATGAACACAGGGTGTTGACGTGACTACGTCATACGCAGATGATGGGGCTCATGCATGCACACAAGGGCTTAGCTGAGTCATATGTGGATGACGCAACCATGCTGCCTGTGGATCACGCGGGGCCCTTTAAGATTCCCGGGGCCATTAGGCACTTCTGTCTGAGGGATTGTCCACACATGCGTGGTCCTGGAACCCAGAAGTGTCAGCCTTGTTGTGTGGCTGAATCATTACATCCTCCCCCATCCATCTGGCTAAAGACTGGTCCCTTTCTTTTGTCCAAACTTTAGACCCCGGTGGATAAAGGCAATCTTTTGCATGGCAAGACAATATGATGGGGGTGCCTTTTATTTCCCCGGTCAAGATGCATTTAGGTTCTGTTTGCACAGGCTTAGAACAAAACAACAAAATTGTTAGCCATAGGGCAATCGTGATGCAAATTTCAACAGCAAGAAGACAAAGTTAGGTTAGACAGTCAAATCTTAGAAAGTCTGATTTTTAATGGTTCTTTTTCAGTCACTTTTCTCCTCTGGGGGTTGGACTCCTCTTCTGTGTGTTCCTCAGTGCCTTCGTGAGGTGTGAGTAGTGAACCCAGGTGGAATGCCAGTGACTTTAACAACAGTAGGCGTCTGGAGAATCATGACAAGGCCCTTTCCATCTCGGTTCAAGCCTTGTTAGTTTTGAAGCGGCAGACTATACAGCATCTCCAGGCTGGAATTGGTGATCAGGTGGGCTATCCCTAACAGGTTGAGCAGCCTGGACCCAAGGAAGACTCTTATCCAAAGTTAATCGCAATCCTTTAAGGACTCAGAGATTGGAGTGGGGTGGTCTGATAACAGTCGGCATATACCAGAGGGATCCTGGGAGGCGGTCTTGCATAGACTATTTCATATGGGGTGAACTTTTCAACTTTTCTTGGTAGGGGGTACATTGGACTCTGAGAAGGCCATAAGACAAGAGGCCAACCCAGTTAGCACCAGGTTCAAAAGGATATTTAGTTAAAATCCCCTTTAAAGTTCTGTTCACCCTCTCTGCTTTCCTGTGCTCTGACGCTGATACATACACGAGGTCCAATTTATGTTGAGAGCCTCAGAGAGCACTCGGATTAACTTGGCCATGAGGACCAGGCCATTGCTGGATCCCAGAGATATGGGGAGGCCAAATCTGGTAATAATTTCCATTATTCATTTCTTAGCTACCACTTGGGTCATTTCTGTTAAGGATGGAAAGGCCTCGACCAGCCTGTGACAGTATTGACAAAGACCAGCAGGTATTTGTAATCGTACAGTCCTTGCTGGACTCCAGTGATGTCCGTTTCCCCAAATTCTCCGGGTCCTATACCTTGACTCCTGGCCTGGGGGAAGCACATTCTTTTTTGCATTTACCTGGGCACAGGTTAGACAGTGGTCTGAAATGCTCAGAAGTTTTTCCCAGTGTGGGCATACATGAAGGGAGGTGAGTTCTGAGATCTCAGGTGACAGATGCATGGTGTGATACAAGGTAGTTAGCCAGTTTGGGCCCAGGACCTTTGGCATGCAGAGTCTTCTATCAGGCAAGAACCACCTTCTGCTGCGGGTCTTCTGGAGCTCCCAAATCAGAACATGATTTGATCTCTTCTGGGTCATACTCAGGAACATCTTTATTAAGGCAGAGCAGGGCTCAAGGACAGCAAATAGTTCCAGGAAAGTCTGGGGTTTGGGTTCTCTGAGAGCAGCCTCTTTGATAACTTGATCTACATGGTTATTACTCTGAGTCTGGGGTCTTTGTCTTTTGTGTGTCCTGGCCAGTGAGTAATGGCCAGTTCTGTTGGTAGACAAATGGCCTCTAACAAATGGACAATTTCACATTCATTTTTTAAATAGTCTTTTCCTCTCAAACTCTACTACAGAGCTACAGTACTGAAAACAGCCTGGTATTGACATAAGAACAGATAGGAGGACCAATGGAACCAAGTAGAAGACGCGGTTATCAATACACACATCTTCGAACACCTGATCTTTGATAAAGAAGCAAAAAATATCAAATGGAAAAAAGAAAGCATATTCAACAAGTGGTGCTGGCATAACTGGATATCAACATGTAGAAAAATGAAAATAGACCCCTATCTATCACCATGCACAAAACTCAAGTCCAAATGGATCAAAGACCTCAACATAAAGCCAGCCCCATTGAACCTTATAGAAGAGAAAGTGGGAAGTACACTTGAATGCATTGGCACAGGGAACCACTTCCTAAATATAACGCCAGCAGCACAGACACTGAGAGAAACAATTAATAAATGGGACCTCCTGAAACCGAAAAGCTTCTGTAAAGCAAAGGACACGGTCAACAAGACAAAACAACAGCCTACAGAATGGGAAAAGATCTTCACTAACACCACATCAGACAGAGGTCTGATCTCCAAAATATACAAAGAACTCAAGAAATTGGACACCAAAAGATCAAATAATCCAATAAAAAAAATGGAGTACAGACCTAAACAGAGAACTCTCAACCGAGGAATCTAAAATGGCTGAAAGACACTTAAGGAAATGTTCAACATTCTTAGTCATCAGAGTAATGCAAATCAAAACAACTCTGAGATTCTATTTTAACACCTGTAAGAATGGCCAAGATCAAAATCACTGATGACAACTTATGCTGGAGAGGTTGTGGGGAAAAGGGAACACTTCTGCATCCCCTTTGGATGTCAGTGTGGCGATTTCTCAGAAAATTAGGAAACAATCTTCCTCAAGACCCAGTAATAGCACTTTTGGGTATATATTCAAAGGATGCTCAATGCACTCAACTATGTTCATAGCAGCTTTGTTTGTCATAGCCAGAACCTGGAAACAACCTAAATGCCCCTTGGTCGAAGAATGGATAAGGAAAATGTGGTACATTTACACAATGGAGTACTACACAGCAGAAAAAATAACAACAGCTTGAATTTTTCAGGAAAATGGATGGAGCTAGAAAACATTATTTTGAGTGAGGTAACCCAGACACAGAAAGAAAATTATCACATGTACTCACTTATAGGTGGTTTTTAAACATAAAGCAAATAAAGCCAGCCTACAAACCACAATCCCAGACAACTTAGACAACAATGCAGACACTAAGAGAGACTTACATAGATCTAATCTACATGGGAAGTAGAAAGTAGAAAAAGACAAGATCTCTTGAGTAAATTGGGAGCATGGGGACCTTGGGGGAGGGTTAAAGGGGGGAGGGGAGAGGCAAGGAGGGGAGCAGAGAAAAATGTAGAGCTCAATAAATATAAAAACAATAGTCTTTTCCTCTAAGGTGAGTAAGCCCCTCTGTTTACATATCTGTCCATAAACATGACCCATGGCAAAAGCATATCAGCTGTCTGTGTAGATGTTTACCTTGTTTCCTTCAGCCCACTTTAAAGCCTGTTTCAGAGCAATTATTTCTGCTCTCTGGGTGGATGTGCCTCTTGGCAAGGTTTGTGACCAAATGACTTCCTTCTGGCCTATGGCCACTGCTGCCCCAGCGTACCTGGTTCCTTCTTAAATGAAGCTCTGCCATCCATATGAGATTTACATCTCTGGTAGTGAGAGGAGCAACTGTCAGGTCAGGTCATATACTTTGGATAATGTCCAGCATCTCCAGAAAGTCATGGATGGGCTCCCGAGGGTCATCATCCAGCAGGAGGATAGCAAGATTAATAGTCAAGGATTTATCAAGGGTCAGTCTATTATCTAAAAGAAGGGCTTGGTCATATTGGCATTAGATATCCACCGGTTGGTGGCTCTCACGGCGTGTGGAGTTGTTATAGTTAGATAATGTGAGCTTGTCACTTCTTCTACAAGAATTGCCATGGCTCTGATGGCTCTTAAACAAGGGGGTCATCCAAAGGCTGCAGGATCCAGTCTCGTGAGATGTATGCTATCGGCCTTTTCCAGGGTCCCAGGATTTGAGTCAGGGCTCCCTTGGCAATGTCCTTTCTTTCATGGACATAAAGTTGAAAGGGCTTGGAGATATCGGGGAGAGTTAATATGGGGGCCTGTACTAGGGCCTCTTTTAAGCTGTTAAAGGCTTGTTCATGTTCCACAGTCCATTCCAAAGGAGTGTAACCCCGACCATAGTGAAGAATAAGGGTTTGGCAACTTCAGCGGACCCAGGTATTTAAAGACGGCACCATCCTACAGCTCTCGGACATTCCCTGATTTGTTTCTTGGTGGTTGGAGTCGGGATTGCGGCATGGATGCTACACAGGTCCAGGCAACAGTCTTTCCCTTCTCTCAGCTCATATCCCAAGTAAGTAACCTGGGGTAAGCAAGTTTGGGCTTTCTTTTTAGAAACTGTATGGCCTAACTGGAGTAGAGCTTACAAAAGGCTTCTCATGGCTCCCTAACAGTCCTTATCTTTAGCAGCCAATAGTAAATCCTCTTCTATTTGAAGCAAGGTTACCGCAGTATACTTACTATGAAAGAGACCTAAATACTGGTTCAGTGCTTCATCAAAGATTGTGGGTGAGTTTTTGAAGATTTGAGGCAGTCTGGTCCAGGTTAGTTGCTCTGATATCTCCAGTTCAGGTCAGCCCATTCAAATGTGAAGACAGGCTGACTTATTTTTGACAGAGGAATAGAGAAGAATTCCTTTTTTATGTCCAATACACCATAAACTTTACAGTCTCGTGGTAATAACCTGAGCAAAGTATAGGAATTTGGAACAGTTGGGTAAGTGGATTCTACCCTCTGGCTCACATCTCTCAAGTCTTGTACTAGTGTATAGTCTCGAATTCTAGGCTTTTGGACAGGCAACAAGGGGTATTTCAGACTGACTGGCAAGGAATAAGTATTCCTGCTTCAAGGAGGTGCCTGGTGTGAATCTTGATCCCCTCCCTGGCTTCTGAACTGATGGGGTACCTGGGCTCGATGGACATTGCCCCAGACATTAGTTGCACTATGATGGGCAGCATATGTCTCACCAACAAGGACGGCTGTCCTCTGCCCAAACTGTAGGAATTTCCTGCATCAGCAACTTTGCCCATTCCCCTCCCAGGGAATGGGTCAGACTTTGGAGGGGCAGATATTCCTCACTTATTGGACAGGTTACAGTTAAAGCCTTAGCAGAGCTTCCCAATTGCAACCTAGGAGTCTCCTGGGAATGATATTGTTGCCTGGAGTTTGTTCAAGAGGTCACACCCTAGTAAAGGGTAGGGACATTCAGGAACAACAATAAAAGAATGAGTCACAGTTCCTTGCCCTAGGTTAACAGTCCGGTCAGTGGTCCATTTGTATTCTTTGACATCCCCTGTTTCCCCCTGTACTTCCACTCTTTGGTTGATAAGGAGTCCCAGGGGCTTCGGCAATACCGAATGAGTAGCCCTGTGTCCACCAGAAATTTTATAGACTGGCCTGCAATGGTGAAGGTCACCATAGGCTCTTGGGGGCCTAGTTTGAAGGAGCTTCAGCCTTGCTAATCCTCCTCAGCTAGGGTTGGCTTGGATTTGGGAGGGGGTGAGGAGCTACCTGTTTCCTGTATGGACATTCATTTTTTCCAATGACTCATTTCTTTGCAATAGGCCTATTGGTTCTTTTGTAAAGGTTTCCTCTTTTTTCTTTTCATGCCCTGCATGGGCAGAGTTGAAAGTGGCTGGGATTTGAAGTGCAGCCATGGTGGCATGCTCCATTTTCTTTATCAGAACATCTTCCTTGCTGTCTCTGCCATCAATTACTTTCTGGGCTATTACTAATAGTTCTGACCCATCCATCTTTGGTGTCTTTCTACATATATCAGTGACCAATAGTGTAACAAAAGCCAGGCTAATCGCTTTGAGATTTGCCAGGTCCTCTGGGTCTATAGTACTGCATAACCAATAGGTATCACTCCAGGAAAGCTGACGGTGATTCATCTGAGCTGTTTCACATCCGTTCCCTTAGATAGGTTAGTGGTGTTCTGGGCTGCCCATTTCATCCCTTCTAGTGGAAGCTGGTGGTATTTACTGAATGACCTCCTCTACTTCTCTCTGTGTTGTAGTCCCATTGGGGTCTCCTTTTTAGCAGATCACGGTCAGTCACCACTGCTCTCTCTGGTCACCAGGCATTGAAGCTATTCCAGGGAGTGCTTCAGTGAAATAATAGGAACTGGGCTAGAACTTCTCAGAAAAAGATGAAGGAACTCCCTGCTTCTGCCTGTAGGTTACAGATCCCTTCATCTAGGCACCCCAGACTTTCTAATTGGCCCACACCACAACCAATACTTTACCTTTGAAAACAATTTACAATTGGGACTCCATAAAAAGTCAAGATAAAGTCCTTTTCCAGAGACTCAAACATAAAGTCTTCAGAACATATCTGGAGAATTTTCTATTCAGACGACAGATGGGAAAGAAATACAGTCTGGGCCAGTTACTTTGGTGCCTTCCCTCTCTCCCTCCCTCCCTTTTCCTGTCTCCTTTTCTTCCTCCCTTATTCATGAATCCTTCATTTATTACCTGCCAATACTGACAGCTTCCTTCTTTTTGTTTGTTTGTTTTTTGAGACAGGTTTTTTTTCTGTAGCTTTGGGGCTTGTTATGGAACTAACTCTTGTAGACCAGGCTGGCCTCGAACTCACAGAGATCTGCCTGCCTCTGCCTTCTGAGTGCTGGGATTAAAGGCGTGTGCCACCACTGCCCGGTCTGACGGCTACCTTCTATTCACAGTATATTAAACTCTGTGGACTCAGGCTTCTGTTGTCCTTTGTCCCCATGTCCTTGCATCCTGTCCCTCTTCTCCTTCTTCAACCCAAGTCCTCCTTTTCCCCTTTATAACTTAACAGTTATCCGTTGACTCCTAGTGCTCCACCTCCCTCAACCCCTGTCATTAGTCTCAGTGCAGGAAGTCGCAGTGTGCCATCTCAGCCAGTAGAGGGCATCAGGAGACCAGGACCTGGGTAAATCTAAGGTTTATGGTCCGGATTTTCCTTCCCTTCAGGAGCAGGAAAACAGGTTCTGGATGATGGTAACACACGTTTCTCGTTTTCCGACCCTTTATATCAGCAATGACTTTTTTTGGGCAGCAACTGAAACAATAAATTGTCCTCACCTGATATGATCACCAGCCCAATGTAACTAGGTTTGATCTCTGTCCCCTCCATGTGCAGCAACTATTTCTTCCTAGTGTTAAGCACTTGCTGGAATCATCTGTGCAGGAATTTCCAAATCACACCGCAGGGTCACCCCTACCCCCGGGCTCTTATCAGCTGCCTGTCTCGTTAACCCATTTTACCGCGAGCAGGAAAAAACACAAAGTTCTTCAGCAAGATGATCCCTAAATCCCCTGCTGCATCCAGAAAACATCTTTCATATCTGAACTTCAGAAGCTTTGCGGTTTGGAGTGGGCGTGGGGGCGCAACTCCCACAGCGGGCTGCAATCCTGCTGGGTACAGGCACAGTTATTTACTGTCTCCAAACAGGCCTTTTACTGTGAGAAAATCGTGCGAAGGAGGAAAAGGGGAAATCATTTAGGCCAATTATCTCTGGCCGCTGTGGAAAATTCAGAGACTATAGCGACCACAGCCAGAAACAATATTTTTCTCCTGGGGCAGATTCTCTGCTAGAGCCAGAGCGTCAGCTCCTGCAAACGTGGCCTAAGGAACCACACACTTTATACTCAGTAAGATACAGTGAGCCATAAATTTTAGAAGCTGGGGACCGCCGCAGGAAAAAGGGACTCAGATTGTCTAGGGCATCTCACTAATAGTATAAACAGGCGCAAACTGAGGTCAGGTGCCTGTGGGATCCTGTTTCTCTAGTCCATGGTGCTTTTCTCCCTCATCTCCTCCGACTGCCGATTGAAGGGACCTCTCTGGAGAGCTGTGGTTTCTTTTTAAGATGGTATGAGGATAAAGTTGTAGGTGATTTTAATTGGGAGTGTGTGTGTGTGTGTGTGTGTGTGTGTGTGTGTGTGTACAAGAGGAAAAACATTCTTTTTAGGTAGCAGGCTATGCGTGGTCTTTTACCAAGAGAGGGCGCCCTCTGAGCGGGAATTTTGCCTTTTGGCCCCTTGTATGGTTAGGAACCTATAAGGCAATCAATTGTGCCTAGATTCTTACTACAGACTCGGGTTTGGAAACCTTGGGTCTATCCTAAGAAAATATTTGCCTCAGTAGAGTTGGCGAAACTAGGCTCTGCCCACTTAGCCCTAGAAAACCGAACCCCTCCCTTCTGCATCTCCACGGCTTCCAGCATGCCAGGTCTTCCTCCTCTGAAGAGCTCCTGGCTACAGGTCAAGGTCCTAAATGATCGCCCTCACCTTTCAACCTTCTGGCCTCTGAATCCCAGAACCTCGCAAAGCCCAGGACGAGAGCACGTACTACCTGTTATTATCGCGTGCCTTGCTGTCTGTACTGTGGAGCACTCCGACGCCAATAACTCACTGTATCCTAATTCCCAGCACCAGGTCAGGTCCAGCCGATCAGCAGGAAAGTGTTTGTTAAACTTGCGTGTTCACACATCAGTCCCATCGCTTGATTATGATAGAGGTGTTATCACAGGTGGTTGAGATTACTCCAGAGAGTCTGAAATGTATAGCTTAGCTGGTTTTGGTTTCTTTGCTAAGGTACTTGCGGGAGGCCATGTGCTTTGCATGCAAAAGATTGTATCAGAGTTTTGGACAAAGAACAGGATATGTAGGTGGAATTCCAGTTCTGGCACACATATCTTGAGTGACCTTGGGCAAGCTAGTCACATTCTCACATCTTGTGTTTTTCTTCTCTCCTGGGTTGAGAAACCTTCAGAGGACTTTGCTCATAGATGTTATTTAGTGTGAAGATAAAAAGAGCACGGGAGACACCACCACCCTTTGCAGGTTTCCCCTGACTGCAGCACTAAGAGATGTCCACCAAGTACAAGACAGAACAGGCTACAGTTTTTTTTTAAGCCAGCCTTTTTCTATCCCAAATTTGCCTGACAACTTGTAACTAATTTACTGTTAAAACAACACCTTTGGATAGAGTTGGAGAGATGGCTCATTGAGAGTTCTTGCCGCATAGGAATGAAGACGCAAGTTCAGATCCCCAGCATCCACGTGAATAAAAAGCCACCTGCAGTAAATTATGCCTGTAAATTCAGTGCCGGGGAGACAGGACAACAGCATCCCTTGGGGCCTACTGGCCAGTAAAGTTATGTGGATTGATGAGCTTCAGGTTCAATGAGAGGCACTGCTTAGGAAAATAAGATAAAGGTATCGAGGAAGATACCAGAAGACGATCTTGGGCCTCTCCATGCAGGAGCATGTGTGTGCACATGCAGGAACATGTGTGTGTCCAGACATCTACCATTCAGCTTTTCCTTCTAAATAAGTTAGCCTATGAGGACACAGATCATCTACGAAGATGCACCTTCCGTACTCATTGCTTCGTCTGTACGCTGCTAACTGCCTCATTGAGCCAACTGAGAGGGTGACCAGTAAGACTCTAAGAGGTTCCTTTGGAAGATGAGGTGTCTAAGTCATAGCCTACCATCCACCTGGAAGCTGAGCTCTGTCCCCAAGCCTCAGGGAGGAGAAAGAAACAAAAACCTTGCTCTGAAACCAATAACACTTTGCAATTCCCCCTCTAATGAGGCTCTCCAAATTTCACTGGGATTTGACAAAAGGCCTATGGATGC
>PVIU01027794.1:0-19927 GCA_004026605.1 Ondatra zibethicus | reverse complement strand
ACACTGAGAGAAACAATTAATAAATGGGACCTCCTGAAACTGAAAAGCTTCTGTAAAGCAAAGGACACGGTCAACAAGACAAAATGACAGCCTACAGAATGGGAAAAGATCTTCACTAACCCCACATCAGACAGAGGTCTGATCTCCAAAATATACAAAGAACTCAAGAAATTGGACACCAAAAGATCACATAATCCAATAAAAAAATGGAGTACAGACCTAAACAGAGAATTCTCAACAGAGGAATCTAAAATGGCTGAAAGACACTTAAGGAAGTGTTCAACATCCTTAGTCATCAGAGAAATGCAAATCAAAACAACTCTGAGATTCCATCTTACACCTGTAAGAATGACCAAGATCAAAAACACTGATGACAACTTATGCTGGAGAGGTTGTGGGGAAAAGGGAACACTTCTGCATTGCTGATGGGAATGCAAGCTGGTACAACCCCTATGGATGTCAGTGTGGCGATTTCTCAGAAAATTAGGAAAAAATGTTCCTCAAGACCCAGTAATACCACTTTTGGATATATATCAAGGAGCACATGTCCTTGTGGCACAACTGAGCGTCCTTTGGATATATATCCAAAGTGGTATTACTGGGTGGATCCGTCCAGATATCTAGGAAGTGTAGGTGTTGGTCAAATCCTTATGTCACCCTTGGTTCTGGCTTACCACAACTTGAGGTTTCCTATAAATCACCCCTGGTTCTGGCTTACCACAACTTGAGGTTTCCTATAAATAAGAACATTTCTGATATTTGAGAAGGACCATTCTTACAAAATAGGCTAGATGGAGCTAGTGTCTTTAAAATAGGATTGTCTTTTCTTAGAGTCAGGGTCTCACTATGTAGCCTGGACTGGCCTGGAACTCGATATGTAGACCTGTGGCATAATGTCCTGCTAACCTGGACAATTAAAAAAACAAAGAAACTATAAGAATTCTTCAAAATAAAAAATACTCTTCCGTATCTGCAGGAAGTGTACATTAGGACTATATTTACAGACATTCTGTCCTGCTTATTCTTTATCCGTTTTAGTATCACAGTATCACATTGCACAAGTCTTTATCCGATTCCCCGGTAATTCCTTGAAGATTTTTATCTGCGCACTGGTTTGCTTTCCTCCTTCTTTCCCGTATCGAACTGTCAGGCGTGCTGTCTATTTCCCTTTAGGACTCAGGTATATAAAGGAACGCTAGGAACAAATTACTGCCTATGAGGTGAGGACTCTAACTTGAGAGTTCGGAAGGCTGAGGCGGGAGGATCACCGCGAGTTCATTCCGGGTTGCATAGTGCGGACCAGTGTCTCGCAGATCAAATAAGAATTTCCGGGGAGGGCTAGGAGAATAGCTGTGTGGCACGCACACAATGCACAGAGTAGCTACACTCGATAAAGCGAGTCCACGATTGGGTTTCCTCACCCACTACAGTTCCACAGTGTCTGGCCCGCTTGTAAGCGGGCGCGCTGACGCGGTTGCTTCTGGGAATTGTAGTCCGAATTCTCCGGCACTGGGCGCGCTTCTGCTGAGGCCGTCGGTAGAGGCGCATTCTGGAAATTGTAGTTCAAGTTCTCTGCCTGTCGCCCGAGCTACGGTTTAGCAGGCCGATGCGAAGCATTCTGGGAAGTGTCTCCCGGTGGTTTCAGTTAGCATCCGCTTTGCAAGTCCTACCGTGAGTCTCCTCTCTCCCACACCTTCCTCGACTGAGCCCTAGATCTGGAGGTTTGCTGGGTCGGCGGCGGGCGGCCGTAGGGGAATCGGCTCCAGGCTGGCGGGGCGGGAGTGCAGTGAGCTGCCAGTGAGCCCCCCTCCATCCCGCAGAGATCATTGCACTGACAGGATCTCTGCGTGTGGCCGGGTCATCCTTCTGCCTCAGCCTCCCCAGTGCTGCAACGACAGGTGTAAGCCGTCACACCTTGCTTCACTGCTGTCGCCTGGAGTTGGGGTGCGAGGGCCATGCTGGCAGGGTTGTTTGGAGGATTGATGCAGCTAGTGTCACCTGGCCCTGAAGGTTCTATGACTCACACCCACAATGCAGGGAACCGGGATGAGTGGAGGAGGTACTTCGCGAGTTGTCATAGACTCATAGACGGACACGTCTGTGGTTCTACACGATGACAATTTATTGGACCATGAGAAGGTCACAAGCTATATCAGTTTCGTTGGCTGCCACCTGCCAGGGAATCTCGATTTCACTTGGTAGTTGACCATTAATTATGGGTTCTTTTATTTACAACTTAATAACTAATGATAAATCTCAGACCACACGTTATTCCGCACACAGTTATACACACACATGTGTACAGGTTACGGAGTAACTGATAAGAGGGTTAAAGATGTTTCAGCATTCAGAGAGGTTCCCTGAAGTCGCATTGTTTGTACAATGAGGATGGGTGTGTGTGTATGTGCACACCAGCACGTGCATGAGCCTACCTGGACTCTCACATGCTGCACTGTGCATGTGGAGGTCGGAGAACAACTCACTGAAGAGTCCCAGGAATTGAACTCAGGTCACCGAGTTTGGTGACAGACACCTTTTCCCACTCATCCATCGGCACAAGGGTTTCCCCTTTCTTTAACTTTTTTTTTGAGGCAGGGTCTCTCTATGTAATCCTGGCTGTCCTGGATTTTGCTAAGTAGACCCGACTGGCTTCAAACTCGGAGATCTGCCTGACTCTACCTCCTGAGTGCTACGATTAAAGGCATGTGCCACCGTCACCTGGCCCTTTAACTTTTGAATCTTCTCTGTTAGTGTAGAAATGAAAGCCTTGAACTGTTCATGTCATGTGATCCCGAGCTCTTCTTGTCAGTGTTTATTTCTCTAAGCTGTCAGATCTCTCACTGGGGGCAATTTCAGCTGTAGGGAACCTCCTTCAGCTGCAGGGGGCGCTCCCGCACCTCCTTTCTGTCCCCATCAATACTGGTTAACCCTGTACACCTTTCCTATTCTCTTTAGGAAGGGGGAAGATTGTCTCCAGGTTTAACTGCTTTGTTGGGGATGGCTGCCATGGTATTTCACAATGTTCTTTCCTTCCACAGCCTGACCTCTCAGCATGGATTGAGTGGAAGGTGAGGTTGTGATTCCTTCAGTGCGGACAGCAAAGTTCCGGGTGAGTTGACCTGGCTTCTGTTGTTTTGAGGAGTCTCTCTGTTTAGCCCTGGCTGTCCTGGAACTCCGTATGTCAGCCAGGCTGGCCTTGAACTCAGAGTTACCCACCTATCCTTCCAAGTGAAGGTACTGAAGGTTATGTAACCACTCCTGGCGTATTTTTCTTATTTTAATGATGAAGGGCTTGAGGTTGGGAGGATAAATTAGGGCTTTAAGGTTGGGTTGGAACTTGTACAGCTCAGGTTCATGGCCTAGGTTCGTAACTTCCTGAATATATTCTGGTCAAGGCATAGAACTGCCTGGAATTGTAACCAGAGTTTTAGAGCCAAAGTCCTTAGGAAACCCAATCAGCTAGGCTCAGTTGCTTGTCCCAGTCCAACCAAAGAGACAAGTAGTGGCGAAGAGTAGAGAAAGGAGACTGAACCATAGTGGCCGCATTGGGACTTACAGATGAAGGGGTCCAGTGATGTTGTGGTACTGACCCAAACTCTAGGTTTAAGTAGGGGAAGAGGGGCCTGCAAGATGGCTCAGCAGGTAAAAGTGCTTGCTGCCAAGCCTGCGACTGTGTTCACCCCCTAGAATGTAGATGGTGGAAGGAGAGAGTCAACTCCTGCTGCAGGTTGTCTTCTGGTGGCCACACAGTGCCCTTCACATGTTCTACATCATGGTCCTCCACCTTCCTGATGTCGCGACCCTTTAGTACAGTTCCTCATGTTGTGGTGGCCCCTAACCATGCAATTATTATGTCACTACTTTGTAACGTAATTTTGCTACTGTTCTGAATCATAATATAAATATCTGATGTATAGGCTGTCTGGTGTGCGACCCACAGGTTGAGAACCCTCTGCTCTAAAAAACTGTAATAAAATAAGGAAATAAGGAAGCATCAGGGCAAATGTGTACATAATTAAGAAGCCCTGCTGCATCTCTATCCTTCTTTCAACTCAGATCCCTAAACGTGGATCGATACAGTGTTAATTTCTGGCATTGCCCCAGGGGACCCCTGATTTGTTACAGAGTGTCCGTTCTCTATCATAGCGAACTGTTCCTATCTTGGGGTGGTTTGTCAATCCATAGTTAAGGTGATCGCTGGTTGGGATGGTGACTCATCGTGGTGCCTTCAGATGAGAGTGCTGATGCCAGCTTAGGTTGGCTCAGAGCAGCTCCTTCACCTGACCCCTCCATATCTGTCTCTGCCCTTTCTGTCAGCGCTCATTCTCTCTGTGACTCCTGCCCATCTATTTTTGTCATTAGAAGCAACAGAGAGACAAAGCTTAGAAAGCTGGCTGCGGGATGAAGCTGGGATCAGGGACCCCACCTGCCTCTGACCTTGTGTGTTCATGGGTGCAATAGCTGCCATCTTTGTTGGTAAGAACACCCTAAAGTACCAGGTGCCTTATCCAAGGTGCTGCCACACGTGTTCACTTACTCCCTGTCATAACCACTTTCTGTTTCGGTCCCTTCTATAGCTGAAGATGCACACAGTGGGTTAGGTGTTGGGACCGAGGTCACACAGCTGCTTCATTGCAGGTAAGTGTGAGGAACCTTCTGGAGCAGCGTGTTAGCACGCATGTGCTAATGTGCTACTTGGGTAGCCTCTGATGTGCCAAACGATAGCATTTTAGCTTTCTAGCTTTTATAGTAACTTTTGGGATAGGGTCTCACTGTGGAATCCAGGCCAACTTGAACTGAAAGCAATCTTCCTGCCTCGGTCTCTCCTGAGTGCCAAAATTGCAGGTGTGTGACATCACACCAAGCTCTTGTTTCTGCCCAGCAAATATGATTCCTGTAGTTTGTTAATTTTAATTACGTTGATTCTAAAAATGTGGCCACATTATTTCCCGGAGGTGGGACTTCATTCAGTTGTCTCTGTTTCCATAGTGAAGTCGTACATGGCTCTCCTTTCAGCTCAGTGAGTTTGAAAAACGGCATGATTTGAAAAGCTGGCCATCCGTGCACTGATTCCCAGAGCACTGACTTGACCGCCATTCTCCACTGTCCCAGTGTCAAAGTCTGATTCAGAGGCCGGAAAGGGAGTGTCTGCTTGGAGCAAGCAGTTATCTCTCCTGGGCAGGTCACTCCTGGCCAGGGGTTCTCAGCTGCAGGGGCGAGTGCTGTCTGAATCAGCCTCCCTGAGGAGGGAGCACAATTGCTAACTACAGCATGCTGCCGTGGGAGCTGGTTGGTCACACTCTGGCCAGATGTTTATGGCTCTTTTCTCTCCCATCAATGCACCTTCCTAAGACGCAGCCGTTTGTTGGGAGAACAGAATGACCAAGTACAAGGTGAGCTGGACTGATTGTTTTGGTTTTTTTAATTCTCTCTCTTACATGTATTGATTTATTTGTTGTGTGGGTGTGGCTGTATACAAGTGTACGTTGCCACAGTGTGGTGTGCATGTGGAGGTCAGAGGACAACTTGTGGTTCTCTTCTTCTACCCTGTGGATCCTGGGACTGGAACTCAGTTTCCCAGGCTTGGTGGCAAGCACCTTGACCCATGAGCTGTCTCGCTAGCCCCTAAATTCTCATCTCTTTTCTCAAAAGTTCCACATATCTCCTTGCTTCTTAGGAAGTATTAAGGAGGATTGCTGACATTTGAGGAGAAGCCCTGGAATGCCAGATGTTAGTCATCCTGTGTCACTTAATTTCTATTTTCTTTTTATCACTTTATAATTAGATGAATAACACAATAAAAACAAGGGCTGGAGAGATGGCTCAGTGGTTAAAAGCGCCGGCTGCTCTTTCAGAGGACCTAAGTTTGGATCCCAACACCTCCATCAAGTAGCTCACAACAGCCTGTAACTCCAGCTCCCTGAGATGCAATGCCCTCTCTGGCCTCTGAGGACACCTGCACTCACATAGCACATACACACCCCATATACACATAATTACAAATAATAAAGATGGTTTTTAAAAATGATAAAGATAAAATGTAAATATGATTGGATGAACAATCACAGACTAGAAAAGCCCGCGACAGCATCATTCAGGTTGTGACTCTTGCTATATACAAAGCTAGACAAGAATAAGAGGGAGAATATCTACTACATGGATGCTAAGGGCTGGCAATACGGGCTAGAAATTAGCCTGGGCAGAGCACTTGCCCCGCTTGTTCAGTGCCTAGCTTTGATCCTCAGCAGTGCAGAACAAGCACTAAGCTTAACATGGTCAATAGAGTCTTACATAGCCATAAGCTATATACTAGTTAAATAGAGGGACAGGCAAAGTGCCAAAGAGAAATGAACATGGGGCTAGGGGCCTAGCCCAATGGGTAGAGTGCTTGCCTTGCATGCATGAGGCCCCAGGTTCAATCCCCAGCACCACATACACCAGTCATGGTGTCACTGGTGATCCCAGCACTCAGGAAATTGAGGCAGGAGGACTAGAGTAGTGTAGGGTCAACCTGGGATATATCAAAGTTGAGGCCAGCCTAAGCTACAAGACCCTGTCTCAGAAGAAATAATAAAATACAGAGAGGAGAGGGGCCTGGTGATGCACATCTTAATCCCAGCACTTGGGAGGCAGAGGCAGGTGATCTCTGTGAGTTCGAGGCCAGCCTGGTCTACAGAGTGAGTTCCAGGACAGCCAAGGCTATACAGAGACACTCTGTCTCAAAAAAAAACAAAACAAAACAAAAAAACAAAACCAAAACCTACCACCACCACCAACAAAAACACAAAGAGGAATAAACATGGTTAATAAACTTGTGAAAATATATTATTTTATTAATCACAAAGTAAATACAAATATCAAGTTGTTTTTCACTGATTTGGAATTTGTTTTAACATTGATTGTGAGTGTGAGTGTGCTCGTGTGCTTGCCAGAGCACATGTGGAGCTCAGAGGACAACTGGCTGGAGTCAGTTCTCCCTTCCACCACGCGGCTCCCAGGATTTGCACTTGTGATGTCTGGCTTAGCAGCAAATCCCAAATTTGCTGCCTCTTGTTAGCCCAGATTTTTGTTATAGGTTCAATGTTGTCTATGGCATGAAGAACCAAGGGTCTTTATATTCATTTGAGGGAAAGAATATGATAGCAAAAAAAGTTGAAAAGGAAGTCGGCCTCATACACTGTAATTTTAAAATGGAATATTTGTTAATGTTGCAGTTTTAAAGCATAAGAAAATGGACAATTGAGCTCCATATAAAAAGTGGTCTTTTTGATTGTTTTATGTTTTTTGAGACAGGGTTCCATCCTGTCCTGGAATTCAGTATGGCTTCCAACTGACAAGTCACCCTCCTGTCTCAGCCTTCCATGTACTGGCATGGGACACTGTACCCCACACCCAGTATCTGTGGCACTGCAGGTGGGACCAGGGCTTTGTGGATGCCAGGCAGGATGCCCGTGCCCTGTCCCAGCTTCAGCTACCCTTTGTCGCAAGATTTAGGGGGCATGTGTTTGGTGTTGTAGGAGGCAGTGACGTTCAGGGACGTGGCTGTGGTCTTCAGCGAGGAGGAGCTGGGGCTGCTCGACGCTGCCCAGAGGAAGCTGTACCGTGACGTGATGCTGGAGACCTTCAGGAACCTTCTGTCAGTGGGTGAGGATGGTTGTGTAGCAGACGGTGGCTCCCACGTCTCTGTGGCCCTGGCTGTGCCTGCAGCTCTTGAAAGGGCCTCAAGATCTTGAATCATTGTGAGAAACAGAGCTGGATTTTTCCAGTGTTTCTCCCCTGGCTAATAATGTGTGTGTTTTGTACATGGAGTGCAGGAGAGCAGTGTGACGCTGTGTTTTGGTGCCTTCTCTAATTTTAATCGCCTCCACACATGGAGTGAATAGATGAACATTTTTTTTTAACATTAAAAAGTTTTACTTTGTGGGGCTGGAGAGATGTCTCAGGGTTAAGTTCACTGGCTGCTCCTGCAGAGAACCTGGGTTTGGTTCCCAGCACCCACGTGGCAGCTCACAATCACCTGTAACTCCAGTCGCATGGAGACCCAACTCCTTTGTCTCCCCCCATAGACACTAGTCATGCACATAGTGCACAGACATACATGCAGGCAAAAGATTTATACACATAAAATAAATCATAAATTAAAAAAAATACTTTGTGTGTGTGTTTGTATGTATGTGGGTGCACACATGCTATAGCATATGTATGAAGGTCAGAGGACAACTTGGGGAGTTGATTCTCCTCAGGTCTTCAGGCTTGGCAGCAGGCGCCTTTCCCCTCAAAGTTGTCTTGCTGGCCCCGTATGAGCAGTTTTTAATGAAATCAAAAATAGGGTAGAAAAGCCAAATGTGGTGCCACACACCTTTGATCCTAGCAATCTAGAGGCAGAGGTGGACAGATCTCTGTGAGTTCAAGGCCAGCTTGGTCTACATAGTGAGTTCCAGAATAGCCTGGAACTTTGAGACCCTATCTCAAAAAAAAAAAATTAAAAAATGGGGATGGAGGGTAGGGATAATCAGAGCCCTTGGTGGTAAGTTCTCATTGCAGCAAAAACTATAGCCTGTTGCCAAAAATGTGTGAGACTGTAAAGGGAAATGTGTGCATACACGTGTGTGTGTGTGTGTGTGTGTGTGTGTGTGTTGCTAGAGATTGAATCTAGGGCCTTGTACATGCTAGGCAAGCTCTCTGCCATGAAGATATAACCCTAATACTGTTCTCACCTTTTATCTGGGCAAGGGCTCCCTCACATGGCCAGGCTGGCCTTGCACTCGCAGTTTCCCAGACAGGCTTTGAATCTATAACCCTCATGCCTTAGCCTCCCAAATGCTGGGATTACAGGCTAGCACCGCCCATTATGGTGAAAAGGGAAACTTTTTAATAATTTATGCTAATGTATGCATCTTTTGTGTCTTTTACACAAAACGTATTTCCTTTGTTAGGACACAACTGGAATATTGGAGAGCAGGGCAGAGGCCGGAGGGTCACTTTGAGTTTGAGACTAGCCTGGGGCATAGAGTGAAACTGTTGTCTCCAAAAGTGATTTTTTAGGTCATTTTCTTCTGCTTCATCTATATTTGGTTGTTCAAGTCTTGCTGTTGTAGGGCCACTAGTTTTTATTGGTGTTGTGTTGCTCTTTGTGGTGTTGAGTGTGTTCTTACCTTGTCTCCCTTCTTTTCCTCTGATTGGTGTAGTTGGGACTGTCTGTGTCTCTGGCGATCAATCTTCCAGGTGCCAGTGGATCCAAGGCTCAGATGGTTGCTCCTTGTGGTGCAGTCAGGGCCATGGTTCCAGTCACCCCGGAGGTCACTCTGTGTTCCTGGAGGTCTCTCAGCGCTCCCTAGGGTTGCTCTGCAGTGCTGGGGATCATTGGGACCTGCTCCCACAGCGGCTGCTTGCTTGCATTTGCTTTTGCTGAGGTTGCTGCCTTGGGCCTACTCCAGTGGAGGTCGCTGATTCACGCCCGGTCACGCAGACCTCTCTGGCTCGGGCCTGCTCACTCAGCAGTGGCTCCCTTGTACCTGCTCTTGTGGAGGTTGTTAGTAATTCTGTTCTTTATAAGTCACTGAGTCTCAGGTATTCTGTCAGAGCAGCTAGAGGTGTCCAAACTTCAGACACTGTGAAACAACATTGCTATGTACAAATATGTTGGGCCATATTCACCGTTCATAGGCTGGACACAACTGTCCTAAGGCAGAGACATTTCAGCGATAACTGATTAAAATTTAAAGGTGCTGGTCTAAAACAAACATCAAAGAGTTTGCCATAGCAGCATCAGTTGCTATGTAGATTGCCAGGGGAGGCGGGGGGGGGGCGGTGCTCAGCCAGGAGAATGTCTGCGGTTGAATGCGGTGGAGGAAGATGACAGAAGTCTCAGCTCTCTCATCTCTAAAGAAATGGTAGTGATGTTAGCGCTTCAAGATGGGGGAAATGGGAATAAAAGCCCTCAGGACAGTGCCTCTACCAGTGCTCAGACCGAAGGGACAATCCTGACTCCATGAATCCTCAGACTCGAAACTGTTGTCTCAAAAACGAAAACAGAGCAAATCGGCAAGTCTGGAAAATGCATACTGGTGTGTGGTGTGTGTGTGTGTTGTATGTGATATGTGTGTGTGTTGTATGTGGTGTGTGTATGTGGTATGTGTGCGTGTTATATGTAGTGCGTGTGTGGTGTACGTGGTGTGTGTGTGTGGTGTATGTGGTATGTGTGTTTGGTGTATGTGGTATGTGTGTATGTGTGGTATGCATGGTGTGTGTGTGGTGTATATGGTATGTGTGTGTAGTGTATGTGGTATGCGTGTGTGGTGTATGTGGTATATGTGTGTGTGTGGTGTATGTGGTATATGTGTGTGTGTGGTGTATGTGGTATATGTGTGTGTGTGGTGTATGTGGTATGTGTGTGTGGCGTATGTGGTATGTGTGTGTGTATAGTGTCTATATATCTATATATATATATATATGTAGTGTGTGTGTGTGTACATGTACACGTGTACCACAATATGCTTATGGAAGTTAGAGGACAATTTGTGGGTGTCACTACAAAACACCACACACCCACACCATGCACACTACACACACAACTTGATAGGATGTCTTATTCTAATTTTCTAGGTGCCTTTGCAGATAGGTAGGTAGGTAGGTAGGTAGGTGGTAGATAGATGCTAATGTTCATTATCTGAGCACTGTAGTCTCCAGCTGCTTTAACAAAGCATTGTAGGCATAAACCCTGGGTTTGGGTCTCAGCACCATAAAACAAATAGTAATAATAATAACAACAACAATATAAACCCTGGGCATAAGTGGTTTATAAACAACTGAAACCTGGTCTGGAGAAATAAGCTCCTGCTACTCTTGCAGAGGACTCGAGTCTGGTTCCTACCCACATCATGTGGCCCACATGTGTAACTCCAGCAACTACATGACCTGATGGCCTCCCTGATGCCGTTTCCCTGGGGCCGGGGGTTTCAGGCATGTTAGAGCACATGTCTTTCCCTGTGACTTTCCCATGGGCGTTTGTAGTGAGTCACACTCAGTGGGGGTTGCGGGCTTTCTGGTTCATTATGGCAGTGCTGAGGATGGACCCAAGACCTTGTACATGCTGGGCAAGGCTGCTGCCACCGAGCAGCATCCCAGGCGTCTCTTCTTAGTCAGGACTCTAGAAGTGACCTCTGCCTTTCACGTGAGGACAGAAGTAGCTTTAGAAGTAGTAGCAGAAACACGTAGCCTTCAAGTTCGTCTTTGCTTCACAGCCACCCTCCTAGAAGACTCAGGGAAGAGTATCGCCTGTTGTTTAGTCTTATTGAAAAATACTGTATGTAAGGCCCTGTCTTTGTTGTCTACAGAAACATACTATGCCATAGAAGAAATCTACTAGCCATAGTGAGACCTTGTGGGGGTGGGGAGGAACATAGTTTTACTAAACAACACACATTAGGGAAGGTGGTGTTCAGTTTAAATCAGGGGTCAGTTGATGCCATTTACAGAGAGAAACAGACCCTGACAGGAAGGAATTAATTGTCCTCCCCAGATCTGACACACGTTCTAGAAGGCACAAGAATGTCACATTCAGAAATGATTATTTGCAGCATCTGTGCAGAAATGGCAGGCTATGTGCTAGTAGAACTCAGGATGCACCCCGTCTTTTCCAGGGATGTGCCAACATGGCAGAATTTTTCACCTAAATAATTTGGCTGTTTGACTGAAGAATCATTATATCCCGTACATTTTTTTTGGGTTTATGTGTGTATTAAGCAATATTTTTTCCCTTGAGATAGGATCTCACTATTTAGCCCTGGCCGACCTAGAACTTGCTAAATACTAGTCTGGCCTTGAACTCTCAGAGATCTGCCTGTCACTGTCTCCTCAGTGAAGAAAAACATCTTAAGGGCTAGGTGTTAGCAGTACAGATGTGTTTAGCATACACAAGGCCTTGTATTTATTGCTCAGATTGCCAAAAATTAAGTCTCTCTATCTCTCTCCCTCTTTCTCTTTTTCTTTTCCTTTCTCTCATGCTCGCATGCACGTGTGCACACACACCCCACATAATATAAAACACCTAGGGGTTTTATATTATTATTATTTTATTTATTATTTTGTAGTGCTGAGACCTAAACCCAGGGTTTATGCCTATAATGTTTTGTTACAGCAGCTGGAGACTACAGTGCTCAGATAATGAACATTAGCATCTATCTATATACTACTTATCTATTTATCTACCTACCTATCTTCCTCATCTATCTTCATTCCTTCCTCTCTCTTTCTCTTTCTCTCTCACCTATCTACCTACCTATCTATCTTCCTCATCTATCTTCATTCCTTCCTCTCTCTTTCTCTTTCTCTCTCACCTATCTACCTACCTATCTATCTTCCCATCCATCTATATATCACCTATCTACCTGCCTATCTATCTTCCTCATCTATTCTATCTATCTATCTATCTATCTATCTATCTATCTATCTATCTATCTATCTATCTATCTATCTATCTATCTATCTCCCTACCTCCCTACCTTTCTATATCTTAAGGCAGTACTGAGTACATGCGTGTGTATAGATATTTGTGAATGAATAAAGCCTGAAGAATTCGACAACAGTACCTTTCTAGTGCACAGAACACCTCTGAAATATTCCAGTTCTGTCAGTGCTCGCCACCAGCCACTAACCATTAAGTCCGGGGACCCCAACCCTTAGTGTGGAGCTCAGTGGTGTGGCCAGCAGGACTGTTTCCTGGCATCCATCATTTTTACTGTTTGTTTTCTGACACGGTGTTTTTCCTGAGTCTACTGATTTCTTTTTTAAAAGCATTTTTAAAAGTTTTTTTTTTTTTAACACACAGGGAGAGAGAATGAAGTTTCAGAACCAACCCATGGAATTCCAGGGTCCATTACTGGAGCATGATTTGTCCTCTGTCCTTTCTGGGCTCCTCTGGACATGCCTCTGTGGTCACCCTGCTAACACTGGAGTGACCTTCTGGTGAAACAGGCAGGGTAGCAATCAGGCTCTCTGTGAGCCGGAGGCTGATCGGCTGCCAAGTTCCGGGCCAGTACGCATCACCACTGAGACTCTGCCCTTTGGCACTGACAAAAGTCACATGCTAACCAAGACCCTGCATTTTAGTACTGATGAAGGTCACCTGCTTACTGCCTGACTGTATAACAAAGCACAGCAATAGGTAGAACTGTGTGGAGTTTGATTTCCAACTTCCCACAAAGAGGATGCAATATTTCGGTTAAAAAAATTCTCGTGAGCATAGTTTATTTTTAACGTTTCTTTTGAAGCTCAGCTTTAAGGTTTGTTTATATAAAGTTTGTTTATATGTGAGTGTGTGTGCACCTGAGGCCAGCATCCTTGGTGCTGGAGTTACAAGCAGCTGTGCTGCCTCAAGTGGGTGCTGGGAATCGAGCTTGCATCCTCTCCAAAGGCAAAGAACACTCTTAGCTGTCAGTCATCTCTCCAGCTCCTCGAAGGTCATTTTAAAAAATGTTTTGTTACTTAATGTGCTTGGTTGTTTTGCTTGTATGTAGATCGGTGCACCAGGTACATGCAGTACTCTTTAAGGCCAGCAGAGGGCATCAGATTCCCCTGGAACTGGAGTTATAGAAGGCTGTGAGCAGCCTTGGAGGTGGAAGGACTCAAACCCAGGCCCTCTGGAAAAGCAGCCAGTGCTCTTAACTCCTGAGCCATCTCTCCAAGCTCCTAAATGTCATTAAAAAAATAAATAAAGACAACTTTAGAAAGAAATTTAAGAAAAAATGCTTATTAAATAAATATAGTGATTAAATCAAAGAAAGGACATTATGCCTTGTTCCACTACTCCGCATATACATTATTTTCCTCATATTTCTGCATCTAAATGGGGTGAAATATCAGTTTAAAGGGATACTAATCATGTAAATATTAATTTAATTTTTTTTTATGTGTGTATACATGGCTTGCCTGCATGTATGGCTGTGCACCAAATGCATGTTTAGTACCAGCAGAAGTCAGGACATGGCATCAGATCTCCTGGGACTGGAGTTAGATGGTTGTGAGCTGCCATGTGGGTGCTGGGAATTGAGCTCGGGTCCTCTGGAAGAACAGCCATCTTATCCATTGAGACATCTCTCCAGTTGATGTAAGTCTTTAGTGGCTGCTAAATTTTTCTCATTTTCCCAAAATCATCTTTGTTGATACAGTGAGTTCAAGGCCAGCCTGGGATGCATAAGACCCTGTCTCAGAAAAGATTCCACAGGATTCTGTGGTTCTCCCTTTGCAAGGCAAGACCATCTCTGTAAAAAGATGGGCATGATGCATGGCCAGGAGTGTAGGCCATCCACCTCTGTCCTCCCTTTCTTCCTTTCTTCCTTCCTTCCTTCCTTTCTTCTTTTTTTTCCAAGACAAGGCTTTTCTGTAGCTTTGGAGACTGTCCTGGAACTGACTCCATAGACCAGGCTGGCCTTGAACTCACAGAGATCTGCCAGCCTCTGCCTCCCAAATGCTGGGATTAAAAGTGTGCACCATCACACTTAAAGGGAGGGGGACCATTCTCTGGTCCAGTGAAGCTTTGGCGGAGGTCCGACTCCAGTCAACAGAGCATTCACATGCCCTACCTCTCTCTGAACTTTATGCTTTTAGGAGCCAGGAATCTAAATGAGATGGAGTTGCTTCAGGAAGTAGGATGGAGGTACCTGCCGCACGAGGAGCTTTTCTGCTCACGAATCTGGCACCAAGTTACAAGGGAGTTAACCCAGGGTCGAGACTGCATGGGGAACGCTGGAGAAACTGGCTCTCCATTGGGGAAACAGGATGGTGTCCAGTGTGAAGAAGCTGGCTTCAGTAAACATTCTGGTCGGAATTCGTGGCTTCAGCTCCACCGCGGAATGAATGGTGGTGAAGATCTTTCTAAAAAGGAGGTGAGTGGGGAAGGCGCTAGCTGGGACTGTCATCTCGGGGTGAATGGGCAAACCCACGTGGGAGAGAGGCGGTACAAATGTGAGAAGTGTGGCTACTCCTTCTGCCGCCTGTCGGGTCTTCAAGCTCACCAAGTCAGGCACACGGGAGAGAAGCCGTACAAATGTGAGGAGTGTGGGAAGGGCTTCACTCGGGCCTCGACGCTTCTGGACCATCAGCGAGGCCACACTGGAAACAAGCCCTATCAGTGCGATGCTTGTTGGAAGAGCTTCTGTCACAGCTCAGAATTTAACAATCACGTGAGAATCCACACGGGCGAAAAGCCCTACATATGTGAGGAGTGTGGGAAAGGCTTCAGCCAGGCCTCGCACCTTCTGGCCCACCAGAGAGGCCACACTGGCGAGAAACCCTACAAATGTAGCACCTGTGGGAAGGGCTTCAGTCGGAGTTCAGATCTGAACGTTCACTGTAGAATCCATACTGGAGAGAAACCCTACAAATGCGAGAATTGTGGGAAAGCCTTCAGTCGCGTCTCAATTCTCCAAGTCCACCAGAGAGTTCACAGCGAAGAGAAACCGTATCAGTGTGCAGAGTGTGGGAAGGGCTTCACGGTAGAGTCACACCTCCAAGCCCACCAGAGGTCCCACACCGGAGAAAGACCCTATCAGTGTGAGGAGTGCGGGAGAGGCTTCTGTCGGGCCTCCAATTTTCTAGCTCATCGCGGAGTCCACACAGGAGAAAAACCGTACCAATGCGACGTGTGTGGCAAACGCTTCCGGCAGAGGTCCTACCTCCATGACCACCACAGGATCCACACTGGCGAGAAACCGTACAAGTGTGAGGCGTGTGGGAAAGGCTTCAGCTGGAGCTCCTACCTCAAAGCCCACCAGAGGGTCCACACTGGAGAGAAACCGTACAAGTGTGAGGCGTGTGGGAAAGGCTTCAGCTGGAGCTCCAGCCTCGTGATTCACCAGCGAGTCCATGCTGATGATGAGGGGCACAGGGGGTTCCCTGCACCAGAGGACACCCCCAGGAAACACATTCTATAAGATTTTATGATCTGATATTTCAGATGGAAGCCGAAACATTCCAGTTCTTAGAGCCATCGTGGGACACAGAGAAGTTGTATCATAAAAGGGTCAGTATTTCAACAACAATTAGGAGACCACAGAGCAAAGAAACTTGTATGTTGGAGCCATGCAGACTTCATTCAGAACCTTGACCTTTAACACACTGCGACAGTAACCGCAGAAAAGTTGAGTGTCATCCAGAGGTTTCTAAATGTCCTAGGACAGAAGGGACCAAGTCTGTTTGACAGGAGCAAAATTTCTTAAGCTGCTGGTTGCCACCCCATGTGAGGCTGCATAACCGAATGTGGTGGCCACAAGGTATTTATAAACACTACAAGCTTTGCACATGCCCAGTGGCCAAAACCTCAGAATTCAACAGCTAATAAATCTGAGGGACTTCTGGCAGCTCTTACCCAAGCCACGACTGTGTGACTGTGCTGTAGCCTTCCCTGCACTCACAGCGCGAGCCCTGGCACCTCTCTGTCACCACGCACAGTGCCCGCAGGCTGCTTGAGGTCCCTCTGCTCAGGGCGGACGTTGCTATGAATCACAGTGCTTTCTACTGTGCGCACATTTTCTGCTTGCACAGAAGCAGAATCGTTTACTTACACTATCTTCCTCTTCTCACCCCTCGCACTTAAGCGTCAGACGAGTTTAGCTGCAGATTGTGCTGTGTCCCAGCCAGCATGGTTTTAAACAGCCGCGTAGCTCCTCTTAGCAGAAAGTGGTCCACGGTGTTACTATGCAAATCTGCTTTCACCATTAATAAAGTATCACTTATTGAAATTGTTCTGAAATACATTTCTTCCTGATTAACAGTAAACATTTGAGGTGTCCACTTATATTGTGTGCCTCTATAAGCAAGCAATGCCCGAGACACCACCTGCCTTCGGTAACTCTTAAGTTAGCTTTGAGAAAAGCAGTCATTTGAAATTTTTTTTAAAGATTTTATTTATTTATTATGTATACAGTATTCTCAGTATTCTGTCAGAATGTATGCCTGCACACCAGAAGAGGGCACCATATCTCATTACAGATGGTTGTGATCCACCATGTGGTTGCTGGGAATTGAACTCAGGACCTTTGGAAGAGCAGGCAGTGCTCTTAACCACTGAGCCATCTCTCCAGCCCTCATTTGAAATTTTTTATTCAATCTATCTCTGAATAAAGTTTCTGTAAAATTGTTCCTAGGAGGATTGAAGGACATTTCAGTTATACACACAGGCCAATTTCCCCAACCCTGTGGAACCTGTGTACCAATGTCTATCAAACTGAAGGTCTTTGTACATTGGTGGCTTCAGCAATCAGGGGGTTGTGGCCAGCGTTTCGGCATGCTTGCCCTTCACTGAACTATCTTTGTAGGTCGTCACACATGCACAGACCTCAATTTCATTGCTGCCTGGATTTTGACAAGTGCCTACACTTTGTGGCCATCATCATCAGCTGTGTGTTTCTAGTCACCAGAAATGTGCCCCGTGGCATTCCCAGTCAGCCCCACCTTCAACAAGCTTTCAGGCTTCTGAGCTGCAGATGCAAATCACAGCCGTTCTCAGGGCTCATATAGGTGCAGGGTGTTGATGTAGAATCTGACCTCTTGATTTATTCAGAAAATATTTGACAAAACTCAGCATTCATTCAAGATTAAAAAATACACAGTGAGGTAAGAGGTAAATATGGAGTTTCAATAAAACGATTTTAATGGAAATGTAGACAGTAAGGCTGACTTTGTTATGTCATGGTAGACTTGGCAGATGTTCACTGTGGGGTAGCTCCCACCCAGACATTTAAGTTTAGCATCCTTGCTGAATTCTTCACCCTTTTTGCCCTTGATGATTTCTGTTCTGCCTGTATTGTTCATTTTTTCCCAAAAATGTCATAAATGGAACCCTATCCTGTGTGGCCTGCTGCATCCAGCTTCTTTCACTTGTATAATTCTTTTTTTTTTTTCAAGACAGGGTTTCTTTGTGTAACAGTCCTAGCTGTGATGGCAGAAGATACAAAATAATCCCACACTAGTTCAGAATTATGTATAATAAAGAGTTATTTATTTAGGGGAGACTTACAGATCACTGTCCTAGTTCATAGTCCTCTGCACGAGCAGGAAACAGGAACAGAGTCAAGCAGCCGGAAGTGAGAGAGCCAGTGCAGGCTTTACAGCTGCATTTATAGTATAAGAGACCACACCCAAGTGGGCTGGTATCTTAAAGGCTATTGGCTGAAGGAGCAGAAGGAGCTTCCACAGCACTAGCTGTCCTGGAACTAACTCTGTAGACCAGGCTGGCCTTGAACTCACAGAGGTCCGTCCACCTCTGACTCCTGAGTGCTGGGATTAAAGGCGTGTACCACCACCACCCAGCTACTTGTATAATTCTTTAATTCATCCATTTTGTGTGGATCCTGGGGCCAGGGTGGAGGTGTTTACTAGGGATTGAACCCATGGCTCCATACATAAGCAAGTGTTTTACCACCTCCTTCAGTCTCTAGACCTTGGACATTCCTTTTCATTGCTGAATAGTATTCTTTTGAATGGATAGACCACATTTATTTGGGTTTCCAGGTTTGGTAATGGGGAGCGGGGGAGCAGCTATAAATAATTGAAAACCATTTCCTTATCAACTTAGGATTTCCTTTGCCTTCGTTCAGATCTAGAATTATTACTATGTTGATGAATGGTAAGAAACATATTTAACACTGCTAAAACGAGAGCTTTTGAGCACAGCTGTCCATTCTGCATCCTCACCATCAGTGTGGGACAGTTAGGTTCTTCCCACTAACACTTGGGATGCTAACATTTTCTTTTGTTTTTGTTCCATTTTTTTTTTTTTTGCCTCTAACAAGCTTGTGGTGCTAGCTCATTTTAATTATATCCATTTCTTTTCTTTAAAAAATGATTTATCTTTACATGTCCTTGCTTGCTATAGTCACATTCCTATTTGAATTGCTGAACCCATGTTTGAATCTTTGCCCATTTTTGAAGGTTGGTTATTTCCAAGGGCTGGCAAGATGACTCAGCAGGTAAAGGCCCCTACTGCCCAGCCTGACTGAGTTGGATCCGTGGGACTCTTGCAAGGAGAGAATTTTCTCTTGGAATTTGCCCTATGACTTCCTCGCTTGTGCTGTAGCACGCACATGTTCAACACATGCATGAATACTCCAATAGACAGAGTTTATTTTGTATATTTTTAGTTTTTAAAAAGATTTTATTTGTATCGATGTTTTGCCTGCATTATGTCTGTGCATCACGTACATTCATGCAGTGCTCGAGGAGGCCAGAAGGCGACGGGGTCCTCTGGAACCGGAACTGGAGTTATATACTTTCAAGGTACACATATTACCATGTAAAGATATTTTACCCAGGACTTTCTTAGGGAGTATAAGGAATGAAAATCAAGAGGGAAATTCGATGCAGGAGGGCGGTCCTCCGCTAGCCTTCTGGGACTACGTCTGTGCCTCTGCATCCTCACTTCCGTTACTACCAAGCCGGCGCCACAGTTTCTCCACGCGGAATTATGGGAACTCGTCAGCTTCAGATTGGCTTGTTAGCCATCTGTCCCTCTGGGTTTGAGTTATTTTAGCCAGGGACCTCTAGAATGTCCCCTAGATGCTTTTGAGATCGACGGTTCTCAAAAGCATTTGGGGAGACAAGGAAGGAGTGAGGTTTGAAAGGTAAGGAGCCGCGGCCTTTCGTGGGACGGGGCGTACCTGGGTCTGCGGGCCCTCGGTGCAAGCCGCTTCAGTAGCCCCTCTCCCCATCTGCAGCCCCCGTCCCTGCCCGCAGTCCCCTTCTCCCTGCTCGCCGCCCTCCTCTGTGCCTGCATCTCCCTTCTCCCCGCCCGCAGCCCCTTCTCCCGGCCTGCAGGCAGCCTTCCTCTCCCCGCCTGCAGCGCCCCTCTCCCCGCATGCAGCCCCCTCTCCCCACCCGCAGCCACCCTCTCCTCACCCGCGGCCCCCCTCCCTGCCCGCAACCCCCTTTT
>PVIU01027793.1:0-19916 GCA_004026605.1 Ondatra zibethicus | reverse complement strand
GTCTGGATATTCTCAGCTAAGGTTTTTGTCACATCCTAAGATATATTAAAATACACAAAAATGGTGAATATGACATGACCAAATGAATTTAAATTGCATTAGATTTAAAAGGTCCTAAAGGAAGCAAAACATGGAAGTGTAACTAAGCAAGTAAGTACTATAGAAATAAATTTCAAATATGCTAAAAATGCATATGTCATTGATTTATGCAAGTATAATAGAAATTGCTTCTTCGACAGAGCACATTTAGAAAGTATATCACAACAGCAAAGTTCTCTGTATATTAAGATAATTACTTACATCCTGGAAATATTGGGCAGATTTGAAAATGCGAGACTGGGGATGGTCTTCAGGTGAGTCTCAATGAGCTTCCTAAGGAAACAACAGTCATGTGATTAGAGTCCTCATCATTGGTCTTGTCTAATTACTCACCTAATTACAAGAACACCTTATCAGAAGTGTACTGACCTTTAAACACAAACAAAATCGACAAAGCCATCATGATTTCTTCTTCAGGAAAATAAGAACTGAGAATGTGATTCAGATGTGGAAAATGAATCCTCAAACTTTGTCTATGGATTGACTGTAGAGCAATATGCTTTGTCCACCACCACACTGCATTTGTCTACTGAAAAGGAACATAGGGTGTCCCTATAGTATATTCATGAGAATGTCGGGTCTACTGTGCTATGATGCTAACTGATAACCAGCCAACGCTTTCTCAGAACCGTAAGTCTTCTTTGTTGAACCTGCAAATTGAGGGTATGGTGATGTGGGATTCCCCTCTGTATGCTGTGAATATCATTGGTTAATGAATAAATATGTTTTGCCCTATGGAAGGGCAGAATAGAGCTAGGTTGGGACAACTAAACTGAATGCTGGGAGAAAGAAGGTAGAGTTAGAGAGACACTATGGAGCCACTATAGAAGACAGATGCCTGAAAGAACCTTCAGCCACATGGCGATACACAGATTAATGGAAATAGGTTAATTTAAGATGTAAGAGCTAGCTAGAAATACACTTAAACTATCGGCCAAACAATCTTGTAATTAATATAGTTTATATGTGATTATTTTGGATCTGGGCAGCTGGAAAACGAATGAGCAGCCTCTGCCGACAGTATGGCACCCCCCAACTTTCCTTTCTGGGACTCCTCATAAATAAGAAAGCATCTTCAAATATCTCAGTATGATTCTTCATCCAGGTATTCAATTTTTTTGGCTTCCTCTCTTTACATAGTGATTACTTGAATAGAATCCCATACGGAAAAGGTGTGCCCAATGTCCCAACACACTTTGCAAAAAAATGCAATGATGTGTCCCATCTGCCCAAGTCTAGTTTTGCCCTTGAATCTTTGGAAATCACACATCAGTCCTTACTAACTTATGTATAGATAATAGATAATATAGTACATCTTCCTTTCCAGATTGCAGACTATTTCCCTATGACCTTTATTTCTTCTTCCTCCCCTTCTTTCTTTTCTCCCTTTCTTCTACCTATGCTTACTTTGCACTACTTCCTTTGACAGTACTAGAAAAGTATCTGTAACATACTTGATCAAAGCACCAGCAGACAAACTTAGTTTGTAAAAGGACTTAGGAACTTTAGTGAAATGGGGGGGGTAGGTGAATGAATGAGGTAGAGTTTTTACTCCTTCTCAACCTCTGAATATTTGACTATGAGATCCAATGTTGCTTTAATATTAAGAAATTCAAGCGGTGGTAATGGAATATGCCTTTAATCTGAGCACTTGGGAGGCAGAGGCAGATGAATCTCTGTGTTGTAGGCCAGCATGGCCTACAGAGTGAGTTCCAGGATGGCCCAGGTGACACAGAGAAACTCGGTCTCAACCCCCCCAAAACAAAAACAAAAACAAAAAGAGGGTGTGTGTGGGGGAATAAGTCAGTGTTTGAGTGGCATCTTAATCTAGATGTGTGGTGTTTTTTTGTGTGTGTTCATTATAATAATGCAATTTTTTTTAACCAAAGAAAAAGAAAAGGAAAGAAACTCAGACCCATAAACTGCCATCACTTGAAGTTACATCCCCTTAACTGCGGTGATTAAAGGCTTATTGATGCAGACTTAGGATTCTGGAGTTAAAAACATATGAGAACAACTCGTTCTATTAAAATCTCTGTATAAAAAATGGGCCATGCAGGAGGCAAACAAGGGATAATATGCACACCTGTTGGGTATTATGAAAAGAGGTTGAGTTTCTTGAGTCCAAAGGTGGTCTTACAGAGCTGCCCGGCAGCAAGCCTTTTGAGGACATACTTTCATAAGATTTCACATTGCCTGCACGTAATGTGGACCTAAACTGTAACATTCACTGACTAAAAATTAGGGCACTTAGCTTTCTCCAAAGGAGAGAAATAGGTCAGGTTTGCTGGTGCACATTTATAATTCTGGTATCCAGGAAGATGGGACAGGACAATTGTGTGTTCCAGCCCACCTGGGGTACATATTGAGTTCAAAATAATAATAATAATGATAGTAATAAAAATAAAAATAAATAAGATTAAAAATAAATGATGTATGTCAAATTAAATTGGAAGTTAGAATAAAGTTGAAAGGTTTCTAGAAGTTTGATGATGAAAGAAATAGCATATAAATGAAATTTAATATATTTAATTAAAACTCAAATTGTATTTATATATTTTCCTGGAGGGAGAGAGAAAAAGAGAGAGAGAGAGTGAGAATATTATGTGTATGTGACTGTGAGTTTATGTGCACCATGTGCACACAGGAGCCTATGGAGGCCAGAATGGGGTAATGGATCCCCTGGAACTAGACTTACAGATGGTTGTGAGCCACCATGTGGGTGTTGGGAACTGATCCTAGGTCCTTTGCAAGAGCAGCCAATGCTCTTATTATTAACCACCGATCCATCTCTCCAGGCTCATAATATCTGTTTCCTAAAGTATTTCTTTTCTCAGACACAAAACCTTATATACACTTAAAGCTGAACAAGTTATTCTTTCTTTGTGTGTCTGTCTGCCTGCCTCTGTTTCTGTCTGTTTATCTGTCATGATTACTCATCATGTATAGACAAACCAATACAAATTATGTACTTAAGAGCAGTTGTCTTGGCAACAATAAAATATGCTTAATAAATCTTCTAGAGTGAAGATGATGCCAGCCATCTTAGCATAAAATGAAAATAAATAGCTTATTTGTTGGGTGAATTTAATGCAGTGATAATCATAAAATAGACTGATTTCAATAACATTTATTGAAGTTTCAGAGTAAAAAATGATCACATAAATTCAAATTCAATAACAATCTAATTTACAAGTTTTTTGCTGTGCGTATTCACAACAATATATAGATGAAATACAAAACACCTCTGCAACTGTAAAAAAGTAAAATTCTTTTACTTTTGGCCTAAATAGTCTTGGTTACCGCTCCACAATTCACCTCACATTCGCATACACTTTGCTTTCTTTTCTAATTTGAGAAATGTGGTTAGTTTGATGAACTCCAATAAACACTTTGAAAGGATGGCTTCCCAATGCTTATCCAGACATTTGTATTTCTTCAGGTAAAGATAAAAAAGATAGGTAAAACTACGGCATCTAGTTAATGAAATAATGAAGACAAATTGTCTACAAACAGATCTCATATTCTGGTTTTTCTCTTAATAAGAAAGGCCCAGAGATGAAGCTACATCCTGTTCTAAGTTGCTGTCTTGTCCTAAGTTCCATATTGTGGGACAGTGGCTTTGGCCTGTGCTTGCCCTGTCTCCACTTTGAGTGCAAATGCAGGGTGACTGTTCATAGATGGTCATCACCTGTCCAGAATGCACCACAAGGCACAAGGTGCTAACTTATTCGCACAAGTAAAAAACTACCCTCTGTGTACACAAGGCAGTGTGTTGAGAACATATGAACACTATCAGAAAAGTCAGGGCCATGCCTTTACCTAACACACCAGACACAATCTCTCACTCATGACTATAAAAGGAGTGACCTGTACTTGTCACCTGGTCACTTGGGAGCCTTTTCCAAGACCGTTGCCATAGTGATGGATTGCTGCCTCAATCCCTGGCTCCAGCTTGAGAATAGTTTGTCCTGTCCTCAAAGCCCACTTCAAAGGCACTCTCCAAAGGTCTTTTTGATCAGGAACTGCACTGGATAACACTGTACCTTCAGTGGCTGTTGTCTGCCCCGCAGTTCACAGAACTTCTGTGGGCCACGAAATCTGCCTTTTTGTAGCCATCCTGTACGTCTTTGTGGGAAGTGGGACGTGTGATCCGAGAGTTAACATTAGTAATTTAGGTTGGAATAGAAGAACGTTGATCTCCAGTGGTCACATTAGCAAGTGAAATCGGGTCTAATTGTTGAATTAGGGCTGCTCTCTGTACCTCAGTTCACAGCTGGAGCCCATTGGCTAGATGATGTCTCTGTAGCCTACACTCCCCACAGCTAACTTTCTAGTCAAAGAATCTCCAGCCACTGTGATTATAGTTTTAGAGGGAGGATAAAACAAGACAAAATTTAAAAAAAAATCAAACTGCAACAACAAAGCACCAAGAACGAGTAGAGAGTAACCAAAACATTTTATCTTAATTTCAGAATTTATTTTGACTACTTGTGGAAAAAGAAGTACATATGTACTTTATACCAAGAGTGTTAACAAAACGTCTGGATGTTTTTGTGTTCTATAAAGAATCAACAGCAAGCCATTTTGTTTTGGATTGGAACTATGCAGGTATTGAAGAATTCCTGCTTTTGATTTGCCTCTGATGATTTGGGATAAATTCAACAAAAAAGGATCAGCAAAAATAAAAATAGTTTCTTTGTAAATAGAGTTAAAAAGCTCTCAGAAGACTTCCTTGCTGCTAAGTACAAGCATCTACTGTTAATGATTCCACCTTAGCACTGTGTATACAGTCACTGGGAAAAAGTTCAGAGCTACCATTTCATACCCTCGGTGAATTTTGTAATTTCAGAGTTAAGCTGGCAGTAAGACATAGAAATTGCAAGTGTGAAGAAATATAAGCTGGTGGTGCAATTTAAATTTAGTTTTCTGCGATATACTTACAGTGGGAAGGTCATTGAGCATGTGACAGAGTCAAATGTTTCCTTGGGGCCTTCTTGTGTTAATCAAAATCACCATGATAAAAACTCTATAAAAGTTTTCAAAATGGAGACAAGAGTCTGTTCTGCATGCTGCACCATTCTAGTTGCTGCCTGTGAAGGGCAAAGCTAGTCACTAGTGTAACTGTCACATTGTCCATCTCTGTCTCTGGTATTGTCCCTGGTACCTTTTCTTTGGAGTCATCCTTTCAGGGCTGATGGATAAGTGTCCTCATGACAAGGGACGAAAGCCGCTGGAGCCACTGCTAGCTTCTCAAGACAAATGGCCCTCACATAGAGGGTGGCTATCTATCACCGTGAGGCTGCGCTCCTCAGCTAATCATCTTATGAGAACCAGACTGAACCCCTCTAAGAACAAGGGTTCTTTAACCTATCATGTAGAACTAGAAGTAGACAATGAGCTACACCTGATCAACCAGTTCTTCATACAGCTCCTGTTAGTGCACCAAAGATGGGTTGTAGCATCACCGAACTCTTTCAGGCTCCTCTTCCCAATGTAACTGCATTAACTAAAACTCCTTTCTCCATTACTCTTCTTGACTTGGTGTGCTGGGGACAGCTGGCCAAGTCTAGCTTACTGGAACTCCCGGAGGCAAGGTGCTACTTGGAGTTTGAACTTTGGTCATAGCCCTCTGGTCACAAATTTTTGAAGTGACCAGAACTACAAATATGTTGTACCCAGAGGCTTGAAATGTATATCAAGAGATTTTGGGTCTCATGTTTTACAGATGTTCAGTTTGTCCGCTTCTCTTGATGGTCCAATCACCCTTTAATTTCCTGTCTTCCCTACCTTCTTGGGAACACTGATTCAGAACCATCTAAATGAGTCCTGAGTCATAATTCCTAAGGCCCAACAAACACTCGTTTAACCTCTGCGTTTCTGAGTTTAACTGATAGGCACTGGGGGTGGGGAGTGAGCTATGTATTTCTCAAATGTCTGCTTCGTGTAGATAAAATGTAGAACAGAAATCAATGGAAAATGCCATGGCTTGACCTGTAGATTTTGCAGAATGGGATCCAGTTGAAAGGGTCCTTTTGTTTTTGCAGCAGCAATGGGCAAAGCGTATCCAGCTAATGCTATCGAGGTGGCCAGTTGTACCTATGCTCCAAATGAGTAAAGGTGTGTGCAATTAGACTGTTCACAGCAATCTCCCTCATGGGTTCATCTCACGGAAATTTCATTGACAAATGAGTAGTATCAAAATCTTAACATCTCATTTCTTATAGGTGTTTAGAGGTAAGTTTGGGGTCACAAAAAGAGAGAGAGAGAGAGAGAGAGAGAGACCACAACGCAGATTGAATGTCTCCACAGGGCAAAACTTTACTCTTGATCAAGAGGGTCCACTGCTCTCAAAAGTGGAGGAGCAAACACAGAGAAACAGGAAGTGAACTTAGATTTTTATTCTAATGAAGGTGGGTGACTGAGTCTTTCTCTTGTTTGGCTGGGATTTGACCTCATGCATTCTTTCAAGATTGGTCAGTTTTTAAAAAATTAGTGCAAAGAAAACAAGAGGGGAAGGAACAAATCATTCACTTTATGCCTAGAACAGAGCAGGAACTTTGTATAAAACAAAGGTTTTTGCAGGAGTAAGGAAGTGGGGGAGAATGAAATATCTGTATAACAGTTATAAATTGGGAGAGATATGAAGATTTGCATCCTTGTTATGGAGGTTTGAATGATAATGGCCACATAGGCCATACGTTTAGATAACTGGTCCCCAATTGGTGTTACCATTTCGGATGGCTTAGGAAGCACGGCCATGTTGGAGGAGTTGTGCCACTGAAGGAAGGCTTTGAGGTTTCAAATGATCTGGGTGGTGGTGGCACTTGCCTTTAATTCCAGCTCTCAGGAGGCACAGACAGGCAGATTTCCATGAGTTCGAGGCCAGCCTGGTCTACAGATGGAGTTCCAGGTCAGCCAGGGCGGTTAAACAGAGAAACCCTGTCTTGAGAAACAAACGAACAAAAAAGAAAGAAAGAAAGAAAAGAAAAGAGAAAAGAAAAATAGTAATAAAATACTAAAAAGAAAAAAAGACTTCTGCCATTCCCCATTGACTTTCTGTCTTTCTGGTAGTTGTATCTCAAGATGTGAGTTCTCAGCTACAGCTCCACCGCCATGCCTGCATACATATCCTGACCGTGGACACTAACCCTCTGAAACTTTAAACCCAAATAAAGCATTCCTTTATAAATTGCCTTGGACATGGTGTCTTATCACAACAGTGGAATAGTAACCAAGACACTTGTCTTAAGCACAAGTTTTATAGTATCTCATAGAAAAGACTCATATTTAATGCTTTTCACATAGAGAAGCCATGGAGTTCGTGTGTTCTTTATGAAGGTGCAGAAGTTCTCATCCATGAGATAAATTGGCAGGAGGAAGACTAACGGGAAAAGCATACAAATTCACAAACATGCAAAACTTTAGAAGCTATAGATGAAGTACAGTACTCAAAGGAGGCCAAGATAGTTAAGGGTCTTGGAGAGGCAAGGTCAGGGGTCATGGTGGGGTAAGGGAAGATGTCTCCTAACATAGATGAAGTCTCAAATAGCAGCTCACATAGTGCCTGGCAGTGGGCGATGATCTATCTGTCTTTGGACCAGGGGTGGTCTCTCATAATCTTCCTGTGAGTTGCTGGGCAGATAAGGGGGTTCTCACAAGCAAGCCTCTGCTTGAATCTGCTGTTGCTCCACTGATATAGGTAGACGTAAATTTCTTTTACAAATGAATAGCCTTGTGTGTGTGTGTGTGTGTGTGTGTGTGTGTGTGTGTGTGTGTTTTAGAAGAAAACCACAGGCTCTCTCACTGGTTTGGAACTGGCCAGTAGGCTAGGCTAGGTGGCTAGTGGGTGCTAGGGACACTCCTTTCTCCATTTCCCCAGAGCTGGGATTACAAATGCATGCCACCACACACTGATTTTTTTTTCCAATGTGGCCTCTGGGAATTGAACTCAGGAGCTCATGGTTCCATAGCAGACTGACAACTGAGCTGCCTCCCTAGTCTGCAGAGTTTTTCCAAGGTAACTTTGTGCCTGCACTTTCTCAGGATACCTGTCTCAAACTAAGTCAGCTAAAGATATATTGAGCTATCACGTTCTTGGACCCTACAACAATTTCTACAATTTCAATTGCATAGTGTGTGTGAATAGGTTCACCTGCGGGGGATTTGCGTTAACCAGTGGTCCACATCACCCACTGCCTGGTAAGGACTGCAAAGGCTGAGTGGATGCCAGTACCTGAGTCTAAGGATGTTCTTTGGAATGGCTCAGCCTATGTAGTCTGGTCACAACAGATTTCTCAGGCATACGGCATATCTTTATCTCTTGGCAAAGATGCTGAGAATATTCTGTGGTTTTACATCAGATCTATTTGTTTAACGGCAAGGTCTTCATCCCAAAGGCCTTTCTGTGTATTCAGGGTTGTGGCAATCTATCAACCAGCATTAATTTAGTCCACATGAACCCAGAAAGTATTGACAATAGAGAGAGAGGAAATTGGTGCAAATAATTCATATAGATATTATGGAGTTGGATTGGACAACATTAGTGTAATCTCGATGTGACACTTACCGTTTGCCTGGGGTTTATTTTGTGAGATGAAATTCTAATGGTGAATATGTTTTAATGTGCAATTTTAGTATGCTGTGGCAAGCTGTGCCCTGTCATGGGTTTCAGATTGGGACTGCAGACCAAGATAGATCATGCAAGCAAACACCTGAGAGGATTTGCATATAGACTACTTTTAAATAAGAACAAATTTCAAATCTGTACTTTGTTAACCTTTTTTTTAAAATGCTGGTAGGAGAGTAAAATTTCCATGCTGTGGCTGAACTATTTGCCAATAATATAAAAACTGTAGAAGATAACTTCAGTGTAAAGTATAACATTGCAACTTAAATGGAGCTATAGACCACTAAGAATTCAAGTGTGCCTGTGAGATATGATTTTGGGACAGAGTTTCCTTTTGGGGTTGATTTGACCCTTAGAAAACCAAGTGAGAGTTCAATAGATTTGACTTGTGGGAAATTTTGAGTTTAGGGCCCTCAGGGAAAGAGCTGTTCTTTCAGAACTCGTGGTTTATGTCTCCAGGTTGCCGAACATATCAAATTTTATTTCTTTAGTAAGTGTAACATTTGAAATGGTTCTTCTTGGTTATTTACATTAACGTAGGGAAATTTTAATTCATGTGCTTCAGGGTTTACAGATACAACCTCACACAACAGTCACCATTTTGACTCATAACCAGTGTGGTTGACCTTGAGTGACATTAGCTAGATTCTCCTGCATAGCTTCCCAGAACACATGGACAGGTGCTTTACAACTAGTCTCTGTGTCTTAGTCACTTTTCTATTGTTGTGAAGAGATACCATGACCAAGGCAATGTATAAGAGAAAGCATTTAATTGGGGGCTGGCTTACAGTTTGAGAATGAATCCATCCCTGCAGGCAAGTAGTCATGGTGCTGGAACAGTAGCGGAGAGCTTACTTCTCAGCTACAAGAAGGATGCAGACAGGGAGAGAGAGACAGCCTGGCTTGGGCTTCTGAAACCTCAGAGCCCACCCCCAGTGACACACCTCCTCCAATAAGGCTATACCTCTAAATCCACCAAGTGGGAGCCAAAGACTTACAAATAAATTAACCTGTGAGGATCATTCTCATTCAAAGAATCACACTCTGGCTCTAGGGATATACCCAGGTATAGGGATAATCCAGATATATTCCAGCTAGGAGAAAATCACTTTTCCCCTAACCCTTAGAAATGGCCTTATTTCTAATCCAAGTCGTGGAGATTCAAATGGTCTTGTGACCACACAAGACTATGCTTCAATAACTAAATTACTAATTCTCTCAATCAATTGAACCCTGAAATTCTGCATCTTTCTGTCTCTGTTTCTTTGATCTCATGCTTCTTGGTTAAAGTCTTTCATCAACTAGCAATGGTGTCTTCTGGAACACTTATCAACCAAATATTTAAAAAAACATAAAATTTTATGAAGGCAATGGTGTATTACATTTACTAATATGTGGCCGTAGCTATGCAGTTATCATCTGTCATTGGTTTGAACAAGACCGCAGATCTATATAGTATAAATCTTCTCCAAGGAAAAAGTTATGCTGGTGTTTAGGTAGAAGCTCCATTCCTACTGATTCCCATCCACAATACTGGATCATGTTTTGCACACTACTGAAGGAGAAAGACAATCATCAATATTCACTCAACTACAAGCTCTGTGTACTACAGCAGTGACGTGCCTGCAAGATATTCTAGTGCAGTAGTGGCATAAATGTTATGGGATCAACCAACTGCTTCAAAAAATGGACTTAAGGCCCACTCCATGAGATAGAATCCATGCCTGACCCTGATAAAGTGGCCAAGAACCTGAGACTAGATTGGTCATGTGTCTAGGGGAAAACTTAATATTATTATTCTGATAAAGGAATGTAGCAATACAATGACTCCTAAGAGCATACTGCTAATACTCATAGATCTGTGCCTTGTTCAATCCTTGTCAGAGGATCTTCTTCTAGCAGTAGTTGAGAATTAAGATAGCAACCCACAATGGAAAAATGTGCAAAATGAGAGAATTTGGAGCACTCAGTCCCAAAGGAATGTCTTCATCAAAGTCTCCCCTCAAGGCTCAGGGATTTGTGTGAAAGAGGAGGCAGAAGGATTGTAAAAGTCAGAGGTGATGGATGACTCCAAGGCAACAGGATCTTTCTGATATAACAGGGCTGATTCAGTGTGAGCTTACAGAGACTGTGGCAACAGGCACAAGACCTGCACAGGTCCAAACCAGGCAGGGTCTCGGCACACAAAGGGGAAGTGGACATGGGATCCCAGGAAGCTATTTGCAATTGATATCCACTGAGAAAGGGAAAAATCAGTTTCCTCCAATGGGGTGTCGCTGGGTGTATCAACCACTCTCCCTAAGCCCAGGAGCAACTGACCCACTCAAAACAAACAATGCTACTTCGGGGGACTTTTTGCTTCACTTTGCTTTGTTTTATCATTTTTGCCTTATTGGTCTTTTGCTCGTTTGCTTTGATTTTTATTTTTTGTACTTTTCTGGTTTTTTGTTTGTTTGTTTTTTTTTGTGGCTTTTTTTTTTTTTTGAGACAGAGTTTTTCTGTGCAACCTTGGCTGTCCTGGAACTTGTTCTGTAGACCAGGCTGGTCTCGAATTCAGAGATCCACCTGTCTCTTCCTCTTGAGTACTAGGAATAAAGACAATCGCCTCCACCACCCAGCTTGTGTTTTTTTGTTTTGTTTTGTTTTCATTTTTGTTTTTTGAGAAAAAGAACATAAAGTTGGGTGGGTAGGGAGGTGGGTAGGATCTTAGAGGAATTGGAAGAGGGAAAATATGACCAAAATATAGTATATGAAAAAATTCAATAAAAGGATAAATCTCCAAGAATTTATTTCAGGTAAGATGTGAAGGCTTCTGTTTATTGGAAGGGTCTGAAGGGTCCAGAAATGGTGATTAAGGGGGCAGAGTCATGAGCTGGAGGCCAAGATTTTCTAAATTGAAATTAACTGAGGAGTTGTGATATTCTCTCCTCTCATTAGTTAGATATTTTGAGATGGAAAAATAGATGTGAAAGTGAATTAAACTGTACAAAAACCCTGATGACGATCAGGAATTATAATGTAAGAAATCTTATCTAAAATGGCGTTCATCTGGGCATCCTGCCATCTCAGTCTCTGAGAGTAGAGGCAGGAGAATTGCACGTTCAAGGTCGGTCTCATCTACATCGGCTAGCCTGCACTGAAGAACAACTTCTTTGCTCCACAGAAAATCAAGGGTTGAAGATGCAGTTTAGCGGCAGAGCACTGTCTTGCCCTCACAAATCCTGAATTTGATCTTCATAACAATAACGATAATAACAACCCTGTTCATTGATACAGCTGGCATTCTGTTTTCTTCTAGAAAAAATGTCACTGTTGGCTTTGTTTGTCATAGGCTTGTGTTTTCTCCCCGGGTTCTCATGTGTCTTGGCAGTTCGAAAGTTTACCACCTCTTGTTAAAATTTAAAAGCATCGCACACGAATTATGTCCAGGGAGAAGAGGCTTGGCTCAAGGACATTTCAAATCAATCAGCACACTGATCTAGACATCATTCAAGAGAAGATGCATGTATTTATCATCTATATGGTTACTCAGAAGCAAGCAGTTGAGGAAGTGGGTGGTAGTGGTGTGTGTGTGTGTGTGTGTGTGTGTGTGTGTGTGTGTGTGTCTGGTGTGTGGTTGGTTGTTGCCGCTGTTGCTATTTGGGAGAAAAATAATGTTATTTTAAGATGGCAAAGAGGAAAGTTCTTATTCTTGATTCGCATTTCAAGTGTCAACAGGTCTGCACAAATTAATTTTCGTTACTGTTCTTGCGTTTCAATTGTTTGGCATGGCTCTCAAACCACATGCTCATCTTACCCACATTTCCTATTGCTCTTCAAGTCATGCATACAAATTCAAGTTTCTGTTTTCTTTCTGGCAGAAGAACTTCCTCTCATGTGGTTTGATTCTCTCCCCACTCCCTTCCTTAGTCCCTTTCTCTTTTTCCTTTTAAACACAAGTCTACTGGCAGTGACTTTGCTAAGTCTTTGCTCATTTGAAGGAGTTTCTCTTCAGCTTCAATGTGGAAAGACATCATCCCTGGGCATAGAGCAGTCTAGAAAGGCAGACTGGCTTTCCTTAAATGCTTTCAACTCTGTTACACTTTAGTTCATGGGGCTTTTTGACAACGTATATTTTTATTCTTGGTAGACAATGGGGATATAGTTTTTCCTGGCTACTACTGAGAGCACATTATACTGATTCACAACAACACACTCGTATATACTGCATTATAGTTTTCTTTGCATGTCTTCTTTTTTAGATTTTATAGAATCTTTGAATTTGTGAACTTAGAATTTCCAGATTTTGAAAAACGTGGTTTGAGATCACTTTAAACTTTTTCCTTTATTTTGTTTCCTCCTCATCTTCTTAAGATCTAGTTATGTGGTGCTGGGTGGTGGTGGTGTATGCTTTTAACCCCAGCACTCAGGAAGCTGAAGCAGGCAGATCTCTGAGTTTGAGGCCAACCTGGTCTACAGAATGAGTTCCAGGACAGCCAGGGATACATAGAAAAACCCTGTGTTGAAACCAACCAACCAACCAACCAAACAAAAAGACCTAGCTAAGAGAAGTTAGGTCAGTAGATAGACATCATTACCCAGATCACTGGTACACTGTTAATTTTTTAAGGCTACAATATTTTTATTAATTTTTGAGGATTTTAAACATTATGTTTGCTCATATACCCTCCACTCTTCCACTTCCTCCCAGATCCATCCTTATCTTTCTGTCATCTCACAAAACCCCAACTTCATGTGCTTTAAAAAGAAACTAAGTGTCCCACACACTAATGAATGTAGGGCCTTCCACTGGAGTATGGTTCAGCCACCAGCAGCCAAACCCTTAGAGAAAAGTGGACTCTTCCTCGCCAGGCGCTATCAGTGATCTAGAGTTCCTTAGTTAGAGGCGGGAACTCAAGAGCCCTTCCCCCTCCCTGCTAGCATGTAGACCAACTCATTAAGAAATTCTTTTAGTTACATTTATTTATTTATGTGTGCATTTACATGCATGTGCATGCATAGCACAGCACGTATGTGGAAGCCATAGGACAACCTGGAGCAGTTGCCTCTCTCTTTCCTCACGTGGGTTCCAGGGAAAGAACGCCTGTCATGAGGCTTGGCAGCAAGTGCTTTCAGCTGCTGTGCCCTCTTGTAGGCCCCTCTTATATTTTTTCAACCGTTTTCTTCTTTATGTTTAATTTTAGATTACTTTCAGTTCCTAAGTTTCTAACTTTTCATTTGTTTTCTTTCTGGAGTGTTTAATCCTCTAAATCCTGTCTATGCTTTGATTTTTATATATTACTAACCTTAACTTGTTCACTTGAGTCTTCTATGGAGTTTTCTTTTTTTATTCTTATTATAATCATTCTTTCTTTGTTTTATTATTATTTGAAAGACTTAACATGGATGTTTTGGTGCCATGGTTTGTGAAGTCATTGCCGTCATCTGGGCTTGTTGAGATGTAATAGCATTTTCTCTTACCTATGAATCACTTTTTTCTTTTTCACTCCTATATTGAGAAGAAAGACAATACGATAAACAACGTTGGGAGGGGGCTTTCTGAATTAGATGGACACAAATTCATCTCTCTTTGAGTTGGGATTGCTCTGATTTTTGTTTGGCCACAGGATGTTCTGGAGTGAAGATCTGGGATTTTGAGGTTTGATAAGAAGCCGTGCTGCTTCTGTGAGAGTCCCTTGGGGAATTTCTTCTGAGAGCTTGGTTTTGTTCTGTTAGTATGACTACCCAGAGATCACAGAGCAGAGAAACTACAGAGGAGCTGCCAAGTGCCACCCGGGACTGGCATTTAGATGAGTGTCACCAAGGCTGCCAAGTGTAAATGAAGCCATCTTAGGTTCTCCAGCCAAGGCAATTTGTCACATGAATGTCACTAAGAGAATGCTGTTGAGACCGTGAGAACAATCCAGCTCTCCTTCATAGTACAGAAGTAAATGTAATGAAGTAGTTCTTATTTTAAATCTCAGCATTTTGAGACAAATCTTTATGTGGTAATAGATAACAAAAATGTCCTTTATCCGACATTATTTACATAGACAGTTTGCATTCATGAAATTACTCATTGGACTTTGAACTTTCTGAGCCGTTCAGGAGATGTGGAATTTATTGAGTTTGTTTTCATTGGGTTTTCATCACCAAAGTGGTGATGGCATAGGAGAGACTGTATTTATAATCTTACAGAATATCTACTTGGAAGAAAAGGAGAGACTGTAAATATTACTGTTTTCTTTCATTAGATTAAAAAGTATTCAGAATATATTCGGTCTCCAGATATAATGTGTATAGTTTCCTGATTTTTCTTGTAAATTTTAAATATATGTTTAATCAAACACTTGAAAGTCTTCCACAGAGTTAGCCAACTGAATATTGTTCAGTTGCCTGTAATTTACAGTTTTCCTATTCTTTGTAACATCTCTTAAAATTCTTCCCCCGTAACTGCAAAACTGAGCAAAAGAAAATTACTTATTCTTGATAGCTAAGCAAAACAAAAGAAGGGAGAGAGAACTGAAATATCCAGATAAGGGAATGTAAGTCAATGAGGGCACCTGGAACATGCACTCAGGGCAATAGTATTCTGCCATTAAAGTTTCTCTAAAAGACATCTGAAAAAGAAATCAGTTGTGTAACTCCTTCCAAGGCACGACCATAGGATCACAAACTAGACGATGCTTCACGGACTGTATGGGTTAGGTTTCCATCTCCTTTATCCCGGAGACAGGTTTGCAAGATGGAGACTTCAGCAGGGAATCCTGGGACTCTCAATTCTGTAGCAGGAAACCTGCAGCATTTCCTGATTATTTTATTCATCCACGCAAGTAGCCAGCACTCCCTGCTTCTCCAAACACCTCAGCTTTCACAGACTCATGATGCTACAGCTTTCTACAAAAAGACAGCAAATGGGTATATTCCCCTGGAAATACCCCACTATCATAAAGGGACAGTAGCACCAGCAAAGTGTTTGTTTATCTGTTCCATGTGCTACAACCAAAACATATTGCCTACTGATCATCTTGATTATAACAACAACAACAACAGAAACAGTAAAAGCACTATGGTGGTCTGAATGAAAATAGCGCCCACAGGTTCATACGGAATGGCATGATTAAAGCTGAGGCCTTATTGGACTAGACGGGACCTTGTTAGAGGAAGTATGACACTGGGGGATGGGCTTTGAGGTTTTAGAAGTCCAAGCCAGGCCTCTTGGCTCACTCTTACTTCCTGCTTCCTGAGGATGTAGCTCTCTCAACCCCTCTCCAGCATCATGATTTCCTGCACTCTGCTTATGCTTCCTGCCATGATGATAATGGGCTAAACCACCGAACTGTAAGCCAGCCCCCAGTTAAAGGTTTTCCTTTATAAGAACTGCCGCGGTCATGGTGTCTCTTCACAGCACTAAAAACAGAACCAAGACAAGCACATTTCTCATTTAAAAAAACAATAAGAAAACCATATGATTTTATGTTTTGAGTGGAATCATCTAAAAGGGTGGATGGCTACATTCATCACCTTCTGGAAGGCCATTGTTGGTGCTGTTCAGAAGCACTGATATAACCTGTCCTTTCTGAGTGATAGCTCTAGGCTTAGACAATCTGGTTTCACAAAAGGGGAAAATCATTGACAAAAATGTGAAATTTAATTCACATTCATCTCATCATGACTTTCCAGAGGAGCTTACATTTGCCCAATAAATTGAGAAAGATAGAAAAGATGAATAACAATATACTTCACAGTGTATCACAATTCAAATAGAATTCACTTTCAGTATCCAGATCCAAGCCAAAACTTTAGAGAGTTTTAAAGCAAAATATATTTTATTTAATGTGACAACCTTGAGCTTGATTCTTGAGTAAAACAATGAAACTACTGTGAAAAGTAATGCATTGTGCATCATTTTTTTCTTTTTAAAGGAAGGGTCAGTGTTCTATGCTCTCTTGGTCGAGAAACAAGGAGGACATCGAGCATGCTCCATGCTGCATGGGTATGGGATAGCAGGGAGTGGAACGGTCCCTGTGAAAGTGATTTCTTTTTTCCTTTTCCTCCCCAAGAGCTCCTGAGGGTTCCTATTGGAATGTCATTGGTGTTTTTGTAACCAGGGGTTTGTATCCACCACCTCGGCTACTGCCCATGTTGTGGTAAACATGCCCCTCATGGTAGGTACTAAGTTTTTGTCAGCAAGGGCTGCTACTCACAATAACATCAGCTTTCTGCCCAGCTTCTGCTGATCCCATTAATTCCTAAAACATCGGTTTTCTACTTTGGGCCACAATAAAAACATATTTAGAGGCTGTTCTAGTGAATTTTACATCCAAGGCTTAGAGAGCTAGACAGTGCTTAGAAGTCCCAATATACTACACAACAGATAAACTGGCAAGGATGTAGAGTCCCTGAGTGTATTTTGAAAATAAAAAAAAAAAAGGTATCTTGCCATCCTCTTTTCTTCAGAAAAAAATGTCAAATATTGTTTGGTTAAAAGCACCACCTCAGCCCCTAATATCCTTTTCCAAAAAGGTCTGGAATGTTTGATTGGGGGCCTCACCCCAGACCCCTGGCATCCATCTTGAAATGTTGGGTGGAAAGTTCCATTTCAAAGCTCCCTCCCCTGGGAGTTGCCTTAGTCCAAATAAGCCCACCAAACGTGACCCCTCCCCAGGGAGGGTCAAGACCACTCCCACAGGCTATTTAAACTGCCCACCCAGAGAATGAACACGTGGTCTCCCCTTTACCCTCTCTGGGGGTTGTTCTGATTCTCCTTTCCCCATCTCTGTGTTTTCCTGGGGGGCCACCCGGGAGCAATGGCATCCGTTAAATTTAGGTTTCTTCTAATTTGGTCTGATTTGGTCTGATTGGGATTATTGTGTCAGCGGAGAGGTTTGTTGATCAGAAAATACTTAATAAATATCTTGATCAATTCACAAGTGACCAGGTACTTTAATTTAAGAACAGCTTCCCAATTTAAGAATAGCTCATGCTGATTTCATATTAGAAAATAGACTCAGGACTTTGCATGCTAGACAAATATTCTACCACTGGGTTATTTTCCAACCACTAGATATAGTATATTTCCATAAAATATACATAAAGGAAACTAGAATAATTTGAGGTTTTTTTCCTCAGCGACACAATTTGAAACCTAAAACCAAGTTATACATATTTTCGGTTTTTTCTCCATCTTAATCATAAGTAATAGTTAATATTCTTTGGATGCTTTTATGACCCAGATTCTGAGCTAATAATGCATTTTCTTACTTAGTTATTCCCATGATAATATGAAGTAGGTACCATGGCAATGTATATCTTTTAGACTAAAAAACTGAGAACTAAAAAGGTTAAGAAGCCCATTAAAGGCCTTGTTCAAAAATTATAAGATTCTGTATACACATGTAGGTATACATATCATAAAGACACAAATAATAATAACTTTTACATATTGACTCTCTGTAGATACTCTGTTTAATATTATGTATGTCTACTATGTGTATTAGATAATGTCTAATATTATCTACGTCTACTATACGTCCGAAAGCTGTACCTAGACTATAAAGAGGGGATATTGACCTGTAACCATACAAATCAGAGCATCTTTCTTTTTTATCTCCTCTTCCCCATTTCCCTTCTCTCTTTTCTGCCTTCATTATTGTATGATCTGTTCTCGTGGCTAGAAATTTTGCTGAGATGCTACTCTATACAAGTATGTCACCCCCATTTTCTGGAAGCATGTCTGTTCTGATCTGTGCATACCCAAGCGAAGATCATTCACAGTATTAGCTGATTTCACATTTTATTTTAATTAATTATTTCCAGTACTGGGATTGGACTAAGGTCCTTATGCATATTAAATAAACACTTCATCATAGAGCTAGAACATAGGGCTAGGACTCCTGATTTCATTTGATTGATTGATTGATTGATTTGCTTTTTGTGCGTGTGTGTGTCTGTGTGTACACATTTAGATATGTGACTATGGGTGTGTGCTTGCCAGCGTACATGTATGTAAGTCAGAGGATACCCTCAGATGTGGCTCCTCACCTTCCACCTTGTCTTAGACAAGATCTCTCTGCCGTTTGCCCACCCTGGACACCAGTTATCTGAGCCATGAGCATCTGGGAGTTCTCCCGTTTCTGCCTTCTCTCTCCCCCTAGGAATGCTAGGATTCCAGACACTTGCTCTACATGTCTGGCTCTCTGGGGACTCACACTCCGGCCCTCATGTTTGTGCAGCTAGCACTTTTACCTACTTCGCTCTCTCTCCAGCCCAACTTAATAGTTGAACTCAAAATTTCAATTTACACGGAGTAGAATCTTAATCAAGGTGAAGCTAAATTATTTAGGTGGATTAATATATTTGGGGGACTGGCGAGATGGCTCAAAAGATAGGAGAACCTGTAGGTTCAGGTCTTAGCGCCCACATGGCAGCTCACAAACCCTTCGAACTCCATTCTAGAGGCTCCATCACCCTGTTCTGGCCTCTGAGTGCAACAGGCATGCCTGCCGTGCACATACAGACAGGTACTCATGCGTATACATGAAATAAAAATAAAGACATCTTTTTAAAAATGTATTTTGGACAAGAAGAAAAGCATTAAATTATTTAACAAAGAACGTTTAGTAGAAAGATAAACTGAGGTCTCTGTTAATCAGAGAGAAAAAGATAGGTAAAGGGGGACACATAGCCCAAATATATTTCTTTTCCTATCTTACCTATCTAATGTTCCATGTTTTATTGATTGTCAAAGCTTATCCTCTGTTTATTCCATTAACCCATTGCTAGTCCCTTAGTTATTTAAATTTGAGGAAAGCCACACCTTAGATTTCTGACATATATCTAATGCTGTGAACATGTCTTCATAAGATAAAGACAAACTTCTTAAGCAAACAGATAGTATTTCCAGTAAATGGTTTAGGAAAAACTGTATCTCCATATTCAGATACAGTGAAATGTCCTTTTCTTATATCAAATGCAGAAGCCAACTGAAAATGGATAAAGATCCAAGGCTAAGACTTTAAACACAACCCCTGGAAGAAAACACCATGGAAAATTTCTTTATAGCTGGCCTTAGCAATGAGTTTTTTGAAATAACCTCAGGAGGACAGAGAAGAAAAAAAAAACAAAGTGGGGGAAAATAGAAGTAATTACATTGAAAAGCTCAACAAAAGAAATAATTAACAGAATGGCAAGCCAGCCTATAAATGGA
>PVIU01027792.1:0-20803 GCA_004026605.1 Ondatra zibethicus | reverse complement strand
CGAACTATAGGCTCAATATACTTTGTTTATGGCTAGAGTCCACTAATGAGTGAGTACATCCCATATTCATCTTTTGGGGTCTGGGTTACCTCACTCAAGATAGTGTTTTCTATTTCCATCCAATTGCATGCAAAATTCAAGATGTCATTGTTTTTTACCACTGAGTAGTACTCTAATGTGTAAATGTGCCACACTTTCTTTATCCATTCTTCCATTGAGGGGCATCTAGGTTGTTTCCAGGTTCTGGCTATTACAAATAATGCTACTGTGAGCATAGTTGAACAAATGCTTTTGTAGGATGATTGGGCATCTCTTGGGTATATTCCCAAGAGTGGTATTGCTGCATCTTGAGGTAGGTTGACTCTCAATTTCCTAAGAAACTGCCACACTGATTTCCAAAGTGGTTGCACAAGTTTGCATTCCCACCAGCAATGGATGAGTGTTCCCCTTGCTCCACATCCTCTTCAGCACAGATTGTTGGACAAAAGTTGGGAGCATGGAGGTGGGGGTGGTGTGGGGAGAAGGGGAGAGGGGAGAGAGAAGGAAAAAGTGAAGGATTGGGGAGAGCTTGGGGGAGAGGGATGGTTGAGATGAAGGAAATGTAGATATGGGAGCAGGGAAGAAGATTTCTTAATAAAGGGAGCCATTTTAGGGTTGGCAAGAGACTTGGCTCTAGAGGGGTTCCTAGGTGTCCATGGGGATGTCCCCAGCTAGGTCCTTAGGCAGTAGAGGAGAGGGTATCTGAACGGGCCTTGTCCCATAGTCACACTGATGAATATCTTGAATATCACCAAGAACCTTTGTCTGGCGATGGATGGAGATAGGGACAAACACCCACATTGGATCACTGGACTGAGCTCCCAAGGTCCAGTTGAAGAGCAGCAGAATGGAGAAGATGAGCAAGGAAGTCAGGACCACTGAGACAGTGTACCTGATCTAATGGGAGCTCACCAAGGACAGCTGGACTGGGACTGAACGAACATGTGATCAAACCAGACTCTCTGAATGTGGCTGACAATGGGGGCTGACTGAGAAGCCAAGGATAATGGCACTGTGATTTGTTTCTACTGCATGCACTGGCTTTTTGGGATCCTAGTCTGTTTGGATGCACACCTTCCTAGGCTTGGATGGAGGAAGGGAGGGCCTTGAACTTCCCACAGGGCAAGGTACTCTGCCCTCTCCTAGGACTGGAGGGGGAAAGGGGAGAGGTAGTGAGGGAAATGGGAGGAAGGTAGGAAGTGGAAATTTTGAATGTATTATTTATAAAGCAATAAAAAAATTATTTCATTTTCCTAGAGATGTATGCTGGGCCATTATCTGTGTTTATTTGTGCAGGTATGCCCATGAGGGCCATAACTTCTAGTAAATGTGTGATTACTGGAAAAAAAAAAAGAGTTAACCCCACTGAGGGATTCAAGTTTTTCCTTGCCTCGTTGTGGAGAGTGTGGAGACTAGTCCCAAACTAGCCCGTATTATGCTAACAATAAACCTTGCTTATTGCAGTCTGGTCTTCTCCGGTTTCTGGTGGTCTCTCTGGGGATCGTATTTTGGGTGCAACACTTTATCTACAAATATTGCAGACTCCCTGTTATATGTGTGGGCCAGGGGTCAATTCACTTTGTATATTCCTATTATCCCTATAGCTGATGTTGATATTGAACCTGTATTAGATTGATATCCAGTGTATTCCAGTACTGTTTTCTCTCAGATAGCTCTCCTTTGTGTACCAGTGGACTACTGGCTGCTTAGCTGTGCAATCTGGGAAGATTCTCTAGTGTCTACTGATCCTTTCAAGCCTGAGTTCTCTAGAAATTGATATTATAAAACCATGGGTAGTGGGGTTCCTCCACAGCATAAGAAGCAATCACAACATTGAAATATGCACATGCAGAAGATCATTTTTCATAATTTCAGGACTTCCTAGGCTTTTTTCCTGCTGGCAGGATGCAGCTATTGATGTCAAATTTACTACTGAAATTTTATACTTGTCAGATTCTATAGTGCTGAAAAAACTGTCACCAACCTTTTTCCACACTGTAGCATTGCCTCAGGAAAATTACACTCCTTGGTTCTGCTTAGTTGAAGAGATTGGCTCCTGGTAACCAACAGTAAGACCATTTCCTTTGTATTCCAAAAGTACGAAGTTCTCTAAAACTGCCTGTTAAGGCTATTGGGCTTCAGAGCTAGAGAATCTTGCAGTTTAACTCCATACCTCATTTGTTTCCTGTTCCCTGAACCTACAGTAGGTCAGTTTCAAACAGTAAGCTGTCTGTAAAGAAGCCTCCAGTCACCAGTGTTCATATAAAGTGACAACATGGCATTCCCGCTTACTGCTGACCTGTCTAGCAGCGGAATCAGCCATGTCAACAAAGCTTGCACCTAGTTTTGAAGAATCTGCGGACTGAGGCTTGTCTTCCAGGTTGAACTCATATCATTTTTGGCCAGGGCAACCTGGTTTATATTTGCGGGCAAATTTTTCTTCTCCCTTCTCAAACTAAAAGCTGTGATATTTAGGTATATCTGAGTTAACATATTTTCTGTTTAGTTTATTTTTCTTTCTCTTTTTTTTGCTTTAAATTTTCTTTTCATACAATGATCCTTTTGAAATCTTGACATTCTCTTTCTCCCTTTAGAAGGGAGCCTAGATGCTTACGGAATAATTCTTTTGTACATTGTGAAGATGTGTCATTCAGAATGGATTAATAAAAGGCTGATTAGCCAGTAATCATGCAGGAATTATAGACAGGATAATCAAACTAGAATGATGGGAAGATGAGAGGTGGAGTCAGAGATTCTAGCAAGCTGCAGAGAAAGGAGGGCATGTGGAAAATGAGGTACCAAGCCATGAGTCACATGGGAAATCATAGATAAGAATTAAGGGTTAATTTAAGTGTAAGAGCTAGCTAATAATAAGCCCCAGCTACCGGCTGAGAAGTAACAAGTAATATTAAGTCTCTGATTCAGTTATTTGGGAACAGGTGGTTTGGAAAGGAAAACTCTGCCTCCAACTAGATTTCTTATTCTTGTTTTTATACCTTACTTGATTATTGAGATTCATATTCCAATTTGACAACTTACCCAGAAGCCTTTCCTAGACTATCATTAATGTGTTTCATTGCTTTGCAATCTTAATAATCAATTATGGTTTAATTCTTTAAAACAATGTAATGGATTTCTTGATACAGTCATTAAGCTTAAACCTACATTGATTTCCTTACCCTATAGTTTTGAAAGACTATGTTCTATCCATTTATTTGCCATCACTGTTTTTGAAAATAGTTATATTTGAGTGGGTGTAATTTTGTTCTCCCTAATTTTTTACCCCTATTTATTACTTTGTTGTTTGTTTAACCTTTCTGGAATTTTTTGCTAAGATTGTATATTTCTATTTCTTTGTTCATTCACGTATTTATTTACTGTTATAGTAAATTATATACCCATGTATATATTTGGGAGTAGGGAAAAATATATCATATATCCTCTTAAGACCTTCAGAGTTTTCACTCCTGGGTTTAGAGTTTTCCTGTTCTTGTAAATAAATTTTTTAAAAAATTATGCTATTACTTTAAAATATATTCTTTCTATTCCTTTTATGGTTTCTTCCAAATTCTTTCATGTCTTTGAGTACTATAATCTTTGCTATTTTCCCACTTTCTTGGGTATCTTATTCCAATTCTATTTTTTTCTGTTTGCATTTCAGTGTAGATTCTTTCATTTGAAATTTCTTCATGTTCACTATATCTTTTTTCAGCTCTGTCCAATCTGCTTCTGTGTCCTTCAAAGACATTCCTGGTTCTACTACAGAAATTTTCCCAACCATAGTTTCCCCTCCCTTCACTTCACCCAGATACCCCCTCCTCCTCCTACCTCCACCTCCTATTTCCCCCAAATCTATTCTCTCTACATCCTCTTCAGAAAAGAGCAGAATCTATTCTCTCTACATCCTCTTCAGAAAAAGGTCTTGAGATAACAAACAGAGCAAAGCAAGATAAAAATTGTTTGCCTTGTCCAGCCTCAGTATATATTCTTGCTTAAAATTTCCCTCTCTTCTTTTATTACCTATGCAACTTTTCACATTGACTGCCTTTCTCCATTATACTCCTAATCACTTAGTCTTTAATTCTGTTCGATAATTTTTAAATCATTGCCTTATTTGGTTACATTATCTGATTCTCTCTCTATCCTCTCCCCCCCCCTCTCTCTCTCTCTCTGTGTGGTGTGTATAGGGAAGGAGGAAGGGAGGGAGCAAGGGAGAGAGAGAGAGAAGTTGGAGTTAGTGTACAGCTATATATACAGATATAGGTGCTTCAAAAATTTAGAAGAGTCAGGTCAATTTATACTTGATTTACAAACTGCTGTAAACTGACCAACTTTGGTGTTGTGAGCTTAACTCAGGTCCTTAGCAAGAACAGTATGTAGTCTTAATCACTTAACCACCTCTCAGACCTTAGCTATGATTGAAATCCAAGGTTTTATATGTAACTGTCTATAGTTGGATTGTGTTTAATATCATTTAGTATAAACAATTAAAGCTCCAGTTTCCTCAAATTTTGTTTGCATTTTTCCACGAATATCCAGAACTAATGTTTTTCATGTGGAATCCATGTTTTTTGTCAGCTGTGATTTACTGGGCTTTCATCATTAGGGTGAGGGTGGTTGCACTTTTGATAGGTTTTGATTTTTTTTCTTTAATCAGTTTGGTTCCAATTGTAAGATATTGCACTCTAAACTGTGGTTGTTGTGTCTACTGAACTCTGCAGTTTGGACCATCAAGTTGTCCTTTGTGTTTGATTTGCTGGTAGATGAAAAAGTTGTCTTTCTATGTTTTCAGACATTTTTCTGTTGAAGATAAGAAAGAAGACTGTCAACTTCTCCATATAGTGAAACTAAAATTAGACTATACATCATCATTGAGATATCATAGAGACACTTGGAAAGACTTTTAAAAATAATATCACTCAAGTTAAGTAAATGTATTTGTCAATCAGTATATTCTCTTTTTATATTCTTCCCTTATGAGCAAGGCTGTTCTGAATCTTCTGATCCTCTTTCCTTAGTCCCTTTAATTTTAATTTCATTTAACTATTATGAACATGAACATAAAAATATCTAATAAGTGTTTGTTTTAATGAGTAGTATATATTTTAATGTATTTTAAAATGTATTCTTCAAAATGTCATGCTTTTATATAATGTATCTTGAACACATTTGTGGGAATGCCCATACCTAATTGTTTGAGTATATATAATACACAGAAATATTAATAGTATCATTTCATGATTGTGGCTTAATTAATTGATTAACATATATACAATGCTTTGAAGAAGGAAGTAAATGCAGAGCTCATACATTCTGAATAGGTATCTAGCCTTAAATTTGCATGCTGTAAACTTATACCCCAATTAAACTGTTTGTGTTATGTAGAAGAGATACAATGAGAACTTCACCCTCAGGATTTCATTAATACCACTGTAGAAATGAACTTTTTTAAAAATTTTGTTTAATTCATTTTGGGTTTTTGTTGTTGTTGCTGCTGTTTGTTTTACATTTTTGCCATTTGGGACCCTGATTTCTTCTCTCCTAAGGGAAAGCAATATTCCAGTTTATACTTTGGAAGTGGACTTTTAAAGGACTAAAACTGGTCTTTCTTGTACAAGTTAGTCCTCAGAAGTGTTAGAAATGTAATCTCATTTTCTACATATCATTTAGCTTATATTGTTCTGTTATAATTAAATGAACTAAGCTAAGTCTTTTTCTTCATATAAGAGAAACACTTCAAAACATAGCTGTAAAAACGATGTTATCAGTTATTTGTGTAATTATTATTAAAATTGGATTATATTAATTTAAATAAAATACCATAGACATAGAAAGATTAATACTGTATTTTGTCATTATATGTGAAAGCTGAAAAAGAGAGCTTCATAGAGATAAAGAATAACTAATGGTCACCTGGTACGGGGGAATTGTCTGTATTCTGTCAATCATGTTTTAAATAAAAGCTGATTGGCCAGGCAGGAAGTATAGGTGGGAAAATGAGAAAAGGGAGGAAGCCCATTCCTCCCCAGTCCTGCCCAGACCACCGAAGAAGGATGTGACCTGCCTCACTGAAAAAGGTACTGAGCCATGTGGCTAACATAGATAAGAATAATGGGTTAATATAAGCTACAAGAGCTAATAAGAAGCCTGAGCCAATGGGTCAATCAGTTTATAACCTAATGCAGACTTTCTGTGTGATTTTCTTTGGGAGTTTACCGGCTGTGGAAACTGGGCAGGACAGGACCCCAACGAGCTGCCCCTCATGTTACAGTCACCAGAGATTAAGAAGATGTAAAGGGAATAAACAGAAAGCAAATGGCGAGGACCAAAATATCATTAGACAAAAGGGTAATGTTTAAATATTTATACAAAGAGTAAAGGGATGACAGTTTACTACAATTTATTGAATAATTTATTAAAAAACTATAGAAGAGGACCTTAGAATTTCTCAATACAAAGAAATAATAAATGATTAAGGAGATGAAAATGGTAATTTCATGTTTTGAATAAATTGCATTTTATGTATATATTACTTATCTTACTGTCTATCAAAAAGTATGTATGTTTATAAAATTAATCTTTAAATATCTCTATCTATATTATATAAAAAACACAACTATATATAATATATAGTATATAAATATATACTGTATAAAACTATATTATAAAATTTACATTATCTAGAAAACATTTTTATGTGAAACATGATGTTATAATACATCACAGCATTGCTATCAATAAATTATTCAAATACAAATTTTTCTTTTAAATTTTATTCAAACTATGTTCTGGTTTAAAAAGTGTTTCACTGTAGAATTTGGTACTGCATTGTGAAAATCAAAGAAGGGAAAACAACTAACTGAAACCTGTAAGGGATGAAGCAGGTAACTGTTTGATTTTTATTGCAGATTTATGTTAACTATGTGATTTATTATTGCAGAACCATATATCACATAAAGGGAAAGAAAACCTGAAAGTTTTAATAAAGTAGTATGGACCTATTGCATTCAAAGGCAGCAAGATAATGAGATTTCATGACCACTTCATGAAGTCAGATAAGCACTAAGGTTCTTAATGAGATACTGTGCTTTGCTTTTATTGGGATAAAAATTAAAGATTGATGAGATCTGTTTGTCAGACTAAACATAATTTTAAGTGATTCCTTGAGAATAAAATATAGTAGATTATGGGTAAGGGTGACTTGAATACTGTGGTGTATTCAAGTTTGTTTGCAGTTATGTACATCTTAAATCCTCATTGTTACACACAAAATACATGAAGCCTTCAGCACTCATCCAAGAGGCTTTCCATTGTAGCAGAGAGGCCTTTACAGAAAGCAACAAATGGTCAAAATATAGAAAGCTGATCACTGGGTACCCAGTCCAAAATCATAAATCTATAATACAATCCCACACAGAAGGATCAGGGAAGATTGTAGAAAAACAGGTGGAATTATGTTAAAAGCTATAAGACCAAAAAGTTTATAGCTAGATTGTGCTTCCTAGATATGACAAGAATTTATACTCATGATACCTCAACAACATAGCCTACTTAAATAAGACCTGTACAATGACAACAATAGATGTGCTAATGTGGAATGGGAAAAACTCATTGGGTCTCCACTCTGGTCCCAACTTACAGAAAACTCAAGACTTCAGGGAAAAGATTTAGATTTTTCCAGAGATAGGTCACAAAATAATACTGTATTAACTGCCTATTTGCAATATTAAACAACTTATTATCAATATTTAGCTGAGTACTTTTTATCCTATAAAGAGGGTTTTAGCTTTTGAATTAAGGACAAAGCTAAAATATTACATTTCCATAAAATTAAATGTAGTGATATATTTATCTATCTTTAGTATACTAAAAGTAGATTTGAGTGTACAGTATTAACTTACATATATCTACATTGTTTTTTCACTCATAATTCTTCATAATATATTAGCTACTGCTTTGTTATGGATTAAACAAGATTCAGATCCTCTTCATTCATAAAATACATGGTTTTCAGATAGATAAGTAGATAGATAGACAGATAGGTGAAAGAACAAATCAGTATAGCTCATAGTAGTCTTTACTTTAAAATTATGTCAAAACATTCTAAACATAATTTTAAAATACTGTTAAATTTTACTCTTGTATGTATAATAATCATCATTTCAACTGTGGCTTTGGATAGATGAATTTTTTTACTTGCTTACTTTTAAACTCTGTGTATGTATTCCTATTGATTTACTCTCTAAAATTCCCTGGGTGTTCCAATTATGTTGTCAGAAGCTTTTAAAATTTTAAGATGCCCTTTCAGTATAAGAACTTCAAAATCAAAGCTACTGACTCTGTGTCACATAATAATTATTCACTTAACAACTTTTTGAGCAATTATTTAAGAAGACAACTGTCTTAACTTTGGCAAACTATCAGAAATATGTTAGCAGCGTCCTAATTTTCTTATGATAAAACTTAACTATTAAAATTATTAACTATCTGAGTCTATAAACTGTTGTTTTGTTCACATTAGTACTTCATGTTTGTAAATATGTTTCAATTCCCACCCTTCATTATTAATCTTAGCTTAATTTGTAAACATCACCTTATTCAAAAATTTTGGCAAAAGCTCTAGTTTATATTCTCCTCATTCTGTTTTGTCTCTTTATCACTCCATTTGTGTGTGTGTGTTTGTGTGTGTGTGTGCATGCATGCGTGTGTGTGTTTGAGCATGAGAGCATGCATGGTCTTTGAGTATTTCAGTTTCACAGAAATTTGGGAGGGGCCACATTTGCTTTTCTTCAGCTTAAGCTTTCAAGTGTCCCTAACACATTACACTTTATCAACAAATTTATATAAAGTACAGAGCTCATTACATAAGGAGAAACCTAAAAATTATGAGAACTAAATTATTAAAACATGTTAAAGTATGTCGTCAATATAAGAAATAAGGAAAATCATTATAGATTTTAGTAAAATGATATGTGGAGAATCAAAAGCCAAAATATTGTGACATTAGAAGATATAATTCCATACAGCAATAATGCTAAAAGGGTGATTTGCAGATTGAAATTTTTACAGATTTTGGGATAAGAAACTATGAATATCAGTTTTTAACTTTTAAGAAAACACCTTTACTGTGGGTGTTCTACTTTTTCTAAATCTTTTAGACCACAGATTCACAGAGAATAGGTTCGAGCAGTTCTGTTACTTTCTATAAGTTTCTATAAATTGTCTTCCCTGAGTGGGACAACCAGGTACCTTTCTTTGGTTTCTCAAGTATTTTTTTTTTTCAGGAAGCTCTGGTCAACACTCATATTATTGTTCTTGCCAAGAATCTTCCACTGAAGTACTTGTTTACTGAAAAGCCAAAATTGTTGAATGACAATGTAGATTCTTCTAATTTTTACCATATTGATATTAGTGAGGGGGTTATAACTGGGCTTTTTTGAACATTGTTCATTCTCTTGATATTACCATTCCAGTAGATTCTTATTTATATGATTTGAAGAACAACTCCATGTTTCTTAAATGTCATAAAGGACCTACAAGTTGCCTATTGTCTTTACCTTTGTTTTTGCCCATTTCAATATTACTGAAATATGATGGCTCTAGCTAAAAGCTACTGTAGTTATCTTTAATGTAGGGAAGAGATAGCTATATAGTAGATATCAGAAAGACCATTTTAAATGAACTGAAACATAGTATGTCATCGTGGAAAAAAGTACTTACGTATTCAGTAAAATTGAACAACAAAGTATGCTGAGTGTGAAACTAAGGATATTCCAATAACATTTTGTGCATGGCTTGTATCTTAGCATGGCTATATGCTAATTGAATTTTGACTTTCAATACTCCTCTATTTTTATGACTCTGACCACTCAGAAATACTCATATTCTTTACAAAAAGATCACATGAGGAGACAAGCTAATCCTTCCTAGGGAATTATAACTTGCACTTCAAATTCATATTATGTGAAAACTTTGAATAGAATCCTTGCTGAGACAAAAGGAAAGCAATCAAATTATCTTTGAAGCAAAGAATATAAATGGAAAATGAAGACTATATCACAGGATCTTGTTCCATGTAGCATATAAAAAGGGCATTTTAAAGGAAATTAAATTGAAGTATATTTAGTATGATGTTAATTGATATAGAAAATGATGACTCAAGTTGCTCATAATAGTTACAGATGAGCAAATGATTCAAAGTAATTTGGGTTATGATGATATTGATCACTCAATTTTTTTTCATTCTAGCTCATTTTATACCATGTCCTTGGGAATGCAGTAAAATAATAATAAAAAGGTAATTTAATAATACTCAATCTAGTGTTTTATTAGGTATTCTGGAAATCTTCGACCTTATTAGAAGAAAATATATTTATAATAGTCTTCTAAAAGTTAATAGAGAAACTTCTTTCAATTTTTTTAAAAAAAGTCAAATTTTGTATGCCAAAATAGACTTATTATTTTAGGCATTGTCTTACTGAAACCAGTTACATATGTTACAAAATTGAGACCATGCTTTATTTGAGTATTATTTTTTGAATCTAAATTACATGCATCAAATTTTGTGCAAATAATAACATGCTCATTTATCTGAACATTTCTTCTTCTTTTAAAATGCTTTTCAAAATAGTGACAAACATAATAAGGCCAAAATCACAGCAAAATAAAAAAAATCTAAAAGTAAAATTTCTTTAATTACTTAATCAATAAAAATGATAATCACTAATTTATTTCACTCTTTGGTAAAATCACACTAACTTATTTATATTGATAGAAAACAGAAAAAAAAATGAAAAAAACTGATGGAAGACAGACCTACAGAACTCTCTGCTAATACCTTCTGATAAGTTGTGTGATGGTCCAAATAGAAAGTATGTTTCAGACAAAGAAATAAAAATTTCGTAGTTCAGAAGTACATGATTGCATCATGTCTAAATAGTTAGGAACAATTAAGAAAGTCATGAGTCTAGTATGAAAGGGGTTGACGATAATGGCAGAAAATGACTGATGTTGAAAGGAGGAATCAAAACATTTATGATCTGAAATAGCAAAAGTTTTGAAGTGAATAAACTAAGTTATCATGTTTTCACAATAAAATATTGATAGAGAACAATCCAGAAATGACTAGAACCAAATTTTGGCACAGGATATTGTGAAGCAGTTTGCTTTTATTTAAGAACTTCCACCTGGATGGAAATCTCAAAAGACACAGAATATTAATGGGTAAATGCAACAACAGGATTATTAAAGATAGCATCCCTTCAGGAAGGTAAAACAGCAGGATGTTCTAGGGGGAGGTGAGATGATCCATCCTTCAAGCAGTAGATAAGTCGAATACTTTCAGGTAGTCTGGGAGGAATCTGACCTGACTCACTTCCACAAGTATATTTAGCAGTAAGTACTACCAAAAGTCCCTTTCAGTCAGACAAGCTATCTGAAAGTGGTTCAAACCAACTGAACCAACTTTAAAAGCCACTTTCTCTCTTGAGCTCTGCCTGAAAGTTGTGCAGTATGCTTCAGATTTCTAGGTTTCAGGATCTGCCACTCAAGCTAGGATGGGATATGGTGATACAATTGTCTCTGAGTTGTTTCTTCTCCTTTAAGCAATTTGTTACCCAGATTTCTATAAATAACTACAATAAAACTTTCTGATTCACTATATTGGACTTGAAGGTATCCTGATTTTTGTCTGTCAATAGGGCCCTATTATAAAGGGTGCACAGAAGCTGGGCAATGGTGGTGCACTCCTTTAATTGCATCGCTCAGTAGGCAGAGGCAGGTGGATCTTTGTGAGTTCAAGGCCAGCCTGGTCTACAAGAGCTGGTTCCAGGACAGACGCCAAAGCTTCAGAAAAACCCTGTATCAAAATACAAACTAACTAACAATGAAAGGGTGAGCAGAGGTTTGTTAGCATCTCTCCAGAAATTGTTTCATACAATAAAACATCATTGCAAGGATCTAGAAAAACTTCCAGTGCAAAATAGCATATCAGAGAAATATCAATGAATTTCAGGTAATTAGGTATTAATAAATGACTTGAATTTCTATTCAAATCTAAATGAATTTAAGATGAAAATGAGACAAAAATAGATTCTAAATTTATGAAACTTGAATGATATCATCTAACAAATAAGAGACGAAGGCCAATGGGGAAATTTGAAAGTAAAATATTATGGATTCAATTTTATATAGTTCGTATATTCATGATGAGATTTTAAAGATTTTAAAGAAAGATGCAAGGAAGATACCATGGTGGCTTCTGTCTTTTAATTTTATATGACTATAACTCTGTCAAAGCTATCTTTGAGTCGTCTCTAATATACTTATTTAAAAGGTGTGGTAGTGTTTGAAATAAAAATATGTTTTAGTGGCTTTTTGAGATGTAACCTGAGAACTGCCCAAATCCTATATGAGCCTAATATTGAAACAATTAGTTACACTTCTCTCTTGAGATTACTGTGTTAAGACTTCAGTACTTCTCTATAGGTGTAATTTTCTGTCCTGCCTACCAGTTCCCAAATAACCATACAGAGACGAACAACTAATTATAAACGTTTGGCTAATACCCTAGACATGTTATTAACTAGCTCTCACAACTTAAACTAACTCTCACAACTTGAATATATATATTTCTTAATATGTTCAACCATGTGGCTTCGTGTCTTTCTCTAACACAGCATGTTCAGCTTCCTTCTCTTCATGCCTCCTTGTGGTTGCCACCTTCTTAATCTCCACATGCTCTCCCTGTTGACAAGTCCAACCTAACTTCTTCCTTCCTTGCTATTGGCCATTTAACTTTTTATTAAACCAATGGGAGCAACACATCTTCACAGTATATAAAATTATTTCACTGCACATTTTCTTCTCCATGAAAGTCTCTTTCTCTCAACCAATAATCTTAAAAAAATCTTCCTAATAGTATTCTGCTATTCTCACAGATACATACCTATTCCAATCCTCATCAGAGAGCCTTCCTTCATTAGCTGATGAAAGCAGATGTGCTGAACATAGCCAAAATTTAGGCTGATCTCAGAGAAACCCACAGACTAGGGGAAAGAAGGGTTGTAGGAACCAGAGTATCAAAAGATCCAAGAGAACAGGGACAATAGAACCAACTAAATGGGGCTTATAGGGTCTCACAGAGACTAAAGTAGTAATCACAGAACCTGAATGGATCTGTTAGAGGAACTCTGCATACATACAGTAATGGTTTAGCTTGGTATTTTTGTTGTACTCCTAACAGTGAGAGTAGGGGTGTCTTGACTCTGTTGTCTGCTCACAGGACCCTTTTCCACCTACTAGATTGCTGCATCTGGCCATGACATGAGGATTCATGGCTAGTCTTATTGCATCTTGGTAAGTGTTTGGTTTATGTTTTTGAGACTCCTGATCTTTACTGAAGAAAATTAGTGGGAATGAGCATGCAGGACAGAAGAGATGAAAATAGATTTGTAGCAAGGGAGGGAAGTGAGTCTGTGGTTTAGATATATTGTATGAGAGAATACTTAAATTTTTATCTACAGATGAGATAAACTCTTACCCTCTTCAAAGAAACATCTTAAGGATAGATGGACACCATTATAGAAAACCACTGCTGATAAAAAATATAGAGATTTCCTAACCATGGGGTTCAGTAACTATTTAATATATTTACAACACAACCATTTATCCAAGGCTCAAGGAATTCAATAACAAGGGGGAAAATGAGTGTAAGAGGCAGAGGACAAGTATATTTGTTTGTTACAGATATGTTTTTCTCAAAAAGGAGAAAGGGGAGAGTCTCAGTTAGGGTATTATTACTGTAAAGGGACCCCATGGCCACAGAAATTCTTATAAACGATAATATTTAATTGTGGTTGGCTTACAGTTTCAGATATTTAGTCCATTAACACCCTGGTGAGAAGGATTGCAGCATGTAGGTGCTGCAGAATGGGCTGATACTTCTTGATTTTGATCAGCATGCAGCAGAAGGAGACTGAACCACGCTGGACACAGCATGAGATAAGACTTTAGAGACCGCCCCTACAATGACACACATCCCCCCACGAAGCCATACCTACCCATCAAGGCCATGACTCTTAATTGTGCCACTCCCTATGGGCCAAGCTTCCAAAACTCTGGGTTTCTGAGGGCCATACATATTAAACCAATACATTCAACTCCCTGGCCCCCATAGGCTTTTACCCATAACATAAGCACAAAAACATTCTGTCCAACTTCAAAAATTCCTATACTCTATTACAATCTCAAACTTATTGAAAAGTCCCATGTTCAAAGTCACTTCTGAGATTCAAGCAATCTCTTAACTATAGTCCCCAGTAAAATAAAAATCCAAAAGCAAATCACTTACTTCAAACATAAAATTGGACAACACATATATTCTCATTCCACAAGATAGGGAAGGGGACAGAGTAAGGAAATACTGCACCAAAGCAAGACTGAAAACCAGCTTGGAAAACACAAAACTCTGCATCTCTATGTCTGATGTCAATGCCCTCTTCAAATTTCCAATTCATTTCAGCATTGTTGACTGCAACACCATTCTATCTCTTAGACTGGTTCCAGTTCCTATTAACAGCTTCCCTTGGCAGGTATCCCATGACTCTGACATCTCCAACATCTTGGGTTCTCCAAGGCAATCTAGACTTCACCTTCACAGGTTCAGACAATGGCCTCTCCAAGACTCCAAGCATGGACAGTGTTAACACATGGCCAGTCCCAGAGGCTTTCCTTATTCACAGAAAGAGATTCCATAACCCCTTTCTTCTAAAGTCAAACCATGTGAGTGAAATTGCCAAATTTTGGTGTTTGCTGGGGCTGGAACATCGCCCATCTTTCAATTATATCTATATCAGATTTCTGGTTTCCATGGTTTTCTTCACTGACTAAACTTGGCTGTCCTGGAACTTGCTATATAAGCCATCCTGGCACTGAATTTAGAGATACACCTGCCTCTGCCTCCTGAGTTCTGGACTTAAAGGTTTGTGAAACCACTCCAGGCCCTAAGATTTTCTTTAATTCTTTTCTCTAAGTCGGAGGTTTACTTAGGTGGGGTCTTGCACTGATGTCACCACTCCCTTTATTCCATTTCTTAATCTGTTCATTTCCTTGAATATAAGATTTAGCATCATTCTACTTTCTTTTTGCCCTTTCTTAGTGAGTGGTCTTTCTGCATGCCTTTGAAGACAGTTAATAAAACACAATTTAATGGGTTGATTAATTGTTGATTCAGCCCAAGTTCCTAAGGCTTCAGACCCAAGAGAGTTTATGGTTCAAGCTTTAATCCAACAAAAAAAGAACAAGAACCAGAGTAAGAGAAGTTGTGTGAGAGTTGAAGGCTATGGTTCTGTGATTTAGATAACCAACATCAGTAGAAGAAAGGCATCTTAGCTAATGGAAAGAAATTTTTCCTGCTTCTCCTCTTTATTTCATCTCCACCACTGGATCATTGGAGGTCCCTTCTCATGAAGGCAAGTCTTTCCTGCTCACTCTCTATATAGCTCTTCTCTTGAATATCACCTTACTGGTTTTACTTGCATGAATTAATCTTGGCGTAGTGTGTACAATTCCATTTCAGCAGAGGAATTCTGTGTCCTATTTCTCTATTTTTTTTTGTTTCTATTGTTTTACCACATAGTTCAGTCTGGCAAAAATCTTTATGTGTAGACAAGACTGACCATAAACTTTGTTTATTCTACTACCTCTGTTTAATTAGTACTGATTATAGGTGTGTGTCACCATACTTATATGGTTCTGGGCTTTCTTAACTCAATCAAACTATTTCCTTTCTTAAAGTATAAACTGTCTACCAATTCTTAATTTTTTTACCATTTGACTATTTCTCATATTCTTGAAAATCATAACATAAATAATTGTTTGCTTTCTTCTTTTTCCAGAGTATAAAAACACAATATAAATGAGCTTCATAAACACTGTTCAACTGCCAATTCAATATAAGAGTTGGTTGTGCTACAGTTGAAAATGTTATGAACTAATAATGTGTAAATATTAGTATTAAGCAACTCTAAAAATTGTACTTAGATGACTCTCAGTTTATTTGGATTAAAAATTGTATCTGTACATCTAATGAGAGGATAGAAAATCATTTTAAACTATTGCAAATATTAAAATTTGGCCTCAAATGTGCTTTTTGCTTATGCTGTTTTAATGATATGTTAGTGACATTACCATTTTGAGAGGAATGCTGGAATAATGCAGGGAAGTATTATTTTCTCATGGCAAAATAGAAAAATCATTGTGAAAAATAATGTTATGGTCTACATTAGTAAATTTAAGCCAAAAGACTATGGAATCATATAAGTTATCACCTTTAATTAATTATTTTTCATTATTTCCTCTAATATGTATTAGAAATTACTATTATTTGATTTTTAATTTTGAAAATATATCAGCATAATGTTTCTGCTTTAAATTTCTCCAATATTTTTAATTGAAAGCAATCTCTTGATATAGAAATATATTTATCTATATGTTAAAATAGCTACTCAAATTCCTGACAAGCTTTAACTATTAAAATCTACAATTTTATCAAAAATAAAGCAAACATTTGATAGAACAACTGGTACTGTTCAAATTAACTTGTTATTAGGTATGACTCACTTATTCCCCCAAACTGATGAAATTATTACAGAGATGACTCTGTCAGAATTAAGATACAAGAAGGAACACATATGGGACATGAATATTGAAAGGACAACTTAAAAATAGACAATGAAGTTGAGTTTTATATAGAAATTCATGGCCTGGAAATTCTGAGCTCAAAGTAACTTCAATCAGAATAGAGAATATCTCTTTGGGGTTTCATTCAGCAAAGAAACTTGGTTTCATAGCTGTCTGGACAGCATATCTTTTCCACTATATTTTTGAATTAGATTAAGCTCCAATGTTCCATCATCATGCATTACTAGTACTGGAAACACAGCCACAAAGAAAACCATTCAAATTATAATCTTTGAAGTTTACAGATGTCATCCAAATGACTTCATTCATCTATGTAATCTTGCATGAAATACTTAGGTTATTTAGGCTTCAATTTCCTTTCTGTAATGTGGAAATTACCAAAATCTGTGTGAATGTAATGAATTAATATATGCAAGGTCCTCAGATATTCCTTGCAGTATAATAATGTCTCCCAAAATATTTCCTATTATTAACATTCAACCTGAACATTTAAAACTTGTTATCCTTATATTCATTTTTACCCTAAGTTTTCAAAATCTAAATTAATAGAATCTTCCCACAAATTAACCTACAAGACAGTCAGTGTGAACACTTACAAGTTCTCAAACTATTAAGAATATATAGGAAAAAAGATTCAGTCTCATGAAAAAATATAAATATATATTATTACATATATATGGAGGCTAGGAGAGTGCAATTGAGGAAACATATTGATTTGATTTGAAAATACTTTTTATTTGATTTTTTTTTTAAAAAATTAAAAATCCAAATTCTCACTCCCTCCCTTCCTCCCACCCCACCCTCCTCTAATCCTAAGAGAGGGTAAGGCTTTTTGCTTTGTGAAAAGTCCAAAGCACTCCCTAATACATCTAAGCTGAGCAAGGTTAGGAGAATAGGATCCCAAAAAGCCAGTACATGCAGTAGAGATAAATCTCAGTGTCACTGCCAGTGGCCCCTCAGTCTGCCCCAGCCATACACTGTCAGTCACATTCAGAGGGACTAGTTTGGTGCGATGCTTATTCCTTCCCAGTCCAGCTGGATTTGGTGAGCTCCCATTAGCTCAGTTAAACTGTTTCAATGGATGAACCCTTCATGGTCTTGACCTCTTTGCTCATATTCTCATTCCTTCTACTCTTCAACTGGACCTTAGAAGCTCAGTTTAGTGCTCTGATGTGGGTCTCTGCCTCTGGTTCCATCTGTTGTGGGACAAAGGTTTTATAGTGATTATAAGATAATCATCAGTCTGACTACAGGGTAAGGGCAGTTCAGACACCCTCTCCTCTATTGCTTAGGGTCAACCTTGTGGATTCCTGGGAATTTTTCTAGAGCCAGATTTATTGCTAACCCCATAATGGTTCCCTCAATCAAGATATCTCTTTCCTTGCTCTCATATATATCATTCCTCCATCTTGACTACCCCACTCTCTCAAGTTCTCCTCAACCCTCCCCTTCTCCCATTTTTCTCCCCTCTCCCCTATTGCCACATGCTGCCAATTTTGTCAAGATATCTTGTCAGTTTCCAATTTTGAGGTGGGTCTATATATGCTTTTCTTTGGGTTCACCTTATTACTTAGCTTCTCTAGGATCATGAATTATAGGCTCAATGTCCTTTTTTGTAGCTAGTATCCACTTATGAGTGAGTACATACCATATTCATTTTATTGAGTCTGGGTTACCTCACTCAGGATAGTGTTTTCTAATTAAATACATTTCATGAAAAATTCAAGATGTCATTGTTTTTACCAATGAGTAGTACTCTAATGTGTAAATGTGCCACACTTTCTTTATCCATTCTTCAGTTGAGGGGCATCTAGGTTGTTTCCAGGTTCTGGCTATTACAAATAATGCTGCTGTGAACATATCTGAACAGATAGATACTTTTGAAGTATTATTGAACCTCTTTTGGGTATATGCCCAAGAGTGGTATTTCTGTATCCTGAGGTAGGTTGGTTCCCAATTTTCTGAGAACACACCATACTGATTTCCAAAGTGGTTGCACAAGTTTGCATTTCCACCAGCAATGGAGGAGTGCTCCTCTTACTCCAAATCCTCTCCAGGATAAGCTTTCATTAATGTTTTTGATTTCAGCCATTCTGACAAGTGTAAGATGGTATCTCAGTGTTGTTTTGATTTGCATTTCCCTGATAGCTAAGGAAGTTGAACATTTTCTTAAGTATGTTTTGGACATTCAAAATTCTTCTGTTGAGAATTCTGTTTAGTTCAGTACTCCATTTTTTAATTGGGTTATTTAGAATTTTACTGTCTAATTTCTTAAGTTCTTTATATATTTTGGATAGCAGTCCTTTAATGTGGGGTTGGTGAAGATCTTTTCACATTCAGCAGGCTGCCTTTTTGTCTTATTGACTGTGTCCTTTGCTTTACAGAAGCTTCTCAGCTTCAGGACATCCCATTTATTTTTTGTTGCTCTTAGTGTCTATGCTGCTGTGGTTATATTTAGGAAGTGGTCTCCTGTGCCCATGCATTGAAGGCTACTTCCCACTTTCTCTTCTTTCAGGTTCAGTGTGGTCGAATTTATATTGAGGTCTTGAATTCATTTGGACTTGAGTTTTGTACATGGGGATAGATATAGATGTATTTTCATTCTTCTGCATGTTGACATCCAGTTATGCCAGTACCATTTGTTGAAGATGCTTTCTTTTTTCCATTGTATAATTTTAGCGTCTTTGTCAAAACTCAGGTGTTCATAGGTGTGTGGCTTAATTTCCAGGTCTTCAACTTGATTCCATTGTTCAACATCTCTGTTTGTATGCCAGCACCAAACTTTTTCCATTACTGTAGCTCTGTAATAGAGCTTAATGTCAGGGATGGTAATGCCTCCAGAAGTTCCTTTACTGTATAGGATTGTTTTAGCTAATCTGGTGGGTTTTTTTTTTGTTTGTTTGTTTGTTTTTTGGTTTTGTTATATGAAGTTGATCATTGTTCTTTCAAGGTCTGTGAAGAATTGTGGGGCTGGGGACACAGTGGTGAGTGCAACTGCTGCAGGGGTTTCTTTGTTCCACGGAGCCTGCACCTAGCAAGCCCGCCTTTTGTCTCCAAGGTCCCTGGCCAGCAGATGGCCCTGCTCCTGTACCAGGAAATCCATCTGGAGGGGTAAGTGTGTGCCCGCCCAGCCAGCCTGAAGCCCCAGGAATGAAGTACGGGCACCTTCCTATCCCCTAAACTTTCTGGCCATTCATCTGGGCTTCTCCGAGGCTACTGGCTTTCTCTACTTATCCCTTCCCAGCTTGCCCCAAGCATCCCTTTTCATATGTGGGGTCATAGGATCCCCCAACTCAGCCTGCTTTGGGGCTGAGGGTCTGAGGACACAATGATGATTGCAACTGCTGCAGGGGTTTCTTTATTCCACCAAGCCTGCATCTAGCAGGCCCGCCCTTTTGTCTGAACATCAATAAAAAATTCTCAATAAAATATTGGAAATCCGAATCCAAGAACACATCAAAAAATTATCCATTATGATCAAGTAGGCTTCATTCCAGTGATGCAGGGCTGGTTCAACATATGAAAATCTATCAATGTAATCCATCATATAAATAAACTGAAAGAAAAAAACCATATGATCATTTCATTAGATGCTAAACAAGCATTTGACAATTCAACACCCCTTTATTATAAAGGTCGTGGAGAGATTAGGGATACAAGGATCATATCTAAATATAATAAAAGCAATATACAGCAAGCCAACAGGTAACAACAAATTAAATAGAGAGAAACTCAAAGCCATTCCACTAAAATCAGGAACAAGACAAGGCTGTCCACTCTCCCCACATCTCTTCAACATAATGCTTGAAGTTCTAGCAATAGCAATAAGACAACATAAGGAGATCAAGGGGATTCGAATTGGAAAGGAAGAAATCAAACTTCGTTATTTGCAGATGATATGATAGTATACATCAGTGACCCCAAAAACCCTACCAAAGAACTCCTACAGCTGATAGATACCTTCAGTGATGTGGCAGGATACAAGATCAACTCAAAAAAATCAGTAGCCCTCCTATACACAAAGGATAAAGAAACAGAGAGGAAATCAGAGAAACATCACCTT
>PVIU01027791.1:0-19936 GCA_004026605.1 Ondatra zibethicus | reverse complement strand
CCCGCACCTGCGCCCTTTCCCGTCACCACCCCCACACGCTGTCATTCGCGCCCCTGGGACCCGAGCCGTCCATAGCTCCGCCCCTCGAGCCCAGGCCCCACCCTCGAGCCCAGGCCCCGCCCCGGACCCTCAGGCCTGGGGTCCCGCCCCCCGCACCTGCAGCTACTCGAGCCACGGGCCCCGTCCCGCCCCGCCCCGCCCCGCCCCGCCAGCGGCTCCTCTCACCGCCTCTCTCTCCGCTGCAGTCCCGGCTGGTCACCTTGACGCGAGCCACAGTGGCTGCCGCTGCTTCCTCATGGCCCTGCGAGAGGCCCAGCGGCAGCGGCGCCTTCGTTCCGAGGCCGGGGCCGGGCCAAGCCGGGTTGAGGGTAGGCCGGGCGCAAGCTTGAAACGCGGGGCCAACACGGGAGCCCAGCCGGTGCCCAGCCGGTGCCCAGCCGCAGTAGGAACCGTCCGCTCCGGGCCTGAACGGCAGGCGGCTCAGCCAATCAGAGTGAAGCACTTTACCGAGCTCCTCCAACCAGCTTGTCGTAGGGGCGGAGACACGCAAATGAACCGGCTGGTAAAGTCAGTGCGCAGCCGCTGCAGCAGCGGTCCCCCAGCGGCCTCGGCCTGGGCTTAAGCCTCCAGACGCTCAGGTTTGCAGGGACGTTCCGCTACCCTCTTCGGACTCAACCACCCGCCACGCCCACCCCCTGCATTGAAATAGCCGTGCGCTTATTCTGCACGCATCCTTCCAGGCCTCACCCAGTGTCCCACTTAAATTTCTACCTAGAGTTTCTCGTTTTCAACAACAACAAAAAAATGGCTTTGTGAGCAAGACATTGCACCTTAGCACCCATTCTTTACGACTCAGAGATAATCACAGTCCAGTCACACACTGGGATTCTTGGGGCTGATCCATGTATTTCACAGATAGTAAAAGTTAGGCCTGAAGAGGGTCTTACCCAAGACCATACCAGATTCAAAGCTGAGGGGTGGGCCTAAAAGCTGTCTCCCTGCACCCAGGCCCTTTTACGCTGGGCCAGGTATATGCAGTGAACAGAGATTGAGCCATTGGCTAAAAGACACAGGTGGCAAGTTACAAAGACCGTGGAAGCCAGGGGCGGCTGTGAAGGCCTGAAGGTCGGGAACCACAGCAAAATTCTGTTATGCCTACCAGAGAAAGGAGGTTGGACATGTAGACAAGATCATCACTTTGATACCTTTGTAATTCGTGGTGCTGTAGCATTAGCGTATGTAAAGATTTAGATTGCACTATCCAAAAGAAGAGGGAGGGGGAAAAACAATAGAGTCAGCAAAATTAAACCACTTCTAAGTGTGGGGTGATGGAATACGGCAGCTCTGAGGCAACCATCTACTATTTTGCATTAAGAACACAGTAATGATCAAAGAATAGTCTTAACTGTTTCCCTTAAATAAACCCAAAAGATGCATGGTGTGATGGTTCTGGAAGATGCTGAATCCAGAGATGTGCAGGGTGAGAACAGAGTGCAAAAACTTGAGGGAGATTAGGGAGATGTCCCTGAAGGTAAGAGTGCTCGGTGGTCAAGGAAGAAGACCTAAATTCAGGTGCTCAGAACACACAGAGGAAGACAGGCATGGTTGTGCAGCTACCTGTAGCCCTACTGCTTAGGGTTGGGCGATGAAAGCAGGAGACGTGCTGTGGTTTGCTGACTGCCAGGTTCAGTTTGAGACCCTGCCTCAAAGGAATAAGATGGAGAGTGTAGAGCCGGACACTTGACATCCTCCTCTGGCCTCTGCAAGTTCATGAGTGTGCATCACCTGCATACATACAAACCACACACAAAATAAAAACAATTGTAATTATTTTTATAAATATTTATAAATTACTATAAAGCTTAGAGGGACCTGCTGCTTGAGTCCAAGCCCTGATTGCGTCAGCAGCTGGATGTGTGCACACATACCAGCTATTTTTGCATGCTCAGATTCTTTATGGCGGATGGATGTTAAGGAGGCTGGAGAGCTAGCTCAGCAGTTAACAGTGTGTACTGCTCTGGTAGAGGATCCAAGTTCAGTTCTAAGCACTCATATCAGGTGTCTCACAACCACCTACAACTCCAACTCCAGGTTATTCTGTCACCTCTGGCCTCTACTTTCACAGGAACCTGCAATTGTATGTAAATATTCACACAGACACACACACACACACAATTTTTAAATGCACTTTAAAAATAATTTTTTAAAGAATATTTTGCAGGGCAGTGATGGCACACACCTTTAATCCCAGCACTCAGGAAACAGAGGCAGGCGGATCTCAATGAGTTCAAGGCCAGCCTGGTCTACAGAGTGAGTTCCAGTACAATTAGGGCTACACAGAGAAACCCTGTCTCAAACAACAACAACAAAAATATCTTGTCAGATAGAAGTGGTGCATGCCTTTAATCCCAGTGCTCAGGAGGCAGAGGCAGGTAGATTTCTTGAGTTCAAGACCAGCCTGGTCTACAGAGTAAATTCCAGGACAACCAAGGCTATTACACAGAAAAACCCTGTCTTGAAAAACCAGAGGGGTGGGAGAATGAATATCTTTAAACTAGCAGCCTCTTCAGACAGGGGAAATGGAATATGTAGAAGAGGGCTGGCACCTAACAGGAGCTCAATAAGCCTTAGCTACTATCAAATGCACCTGTGTAACTTCGGGCATGCACAGGCATTAAGCACAGTTTTTGCGAAATACGCTTAATGACATCTGAAGGTTAATCTCTATGTCAAGTTGACAGATTTAGAATCAAATCACAGATAGAACTCTAGGCATGTCTGTGAAGGACCCGTCCTAAATGTGGGCAACACCACTCACTATACTGGGCTCAGACCGAATGAAACAGAGGACACTGAGAGAGCACTCATTGCTCTCTCCTGGACTGTGGATGTAGTACGACTAGCTGCCCCTTGTTCATGCCACCACACCTACCCTGCCATGATGGACTGAACCCTTAAACGGTGTACCAAAATAAACCCTTTATTTAGGAAATAAACTGTTTTATCAGGTGTTTTGTTGCAGCAAAATAAGTAGCTAAGATAACATCTTCCATTCTGCTAAGGGAACTTGAGGTGTCTCTGGGCTGTGGGGTGCTGCAGCAGCCCCTCCACAAAAGCATCCACCTCAGCGCCAACTCCAGCTTTCTTTGATAGTAACTCGAATTAAATTTCACACTAACTGGCTGATGATATTTCACTTAGCCAAGGAGGTGGAGGGAATATATGTCAAGATTACTGGAAATAGCCAGTCTGTGCTGGCAGATGCCAGATGATTACCCCAGAACTAGATTTCAAGGGTGCTTCATCAAAAACGCCATGTTGGACTGGGTGAGTGGATTTGAGGATATTTCTCAGGGCATGGGATTTAACACTCTAATAAAGGTCCTAGCAACTCTGGCGGTTCTCAGAGAGATGGGGATCATGGTAGTCAATCCTCAGTGAAGGTGCAATTTCTACCATCTTTCCTGTGTCCTGCCAGGTGTTAGACGTAGGCATGCTGCAATAAACATACAGACAGTCCTTCCTATAGATTCCAGTTCTGTGTCTGTGAACTGACCTGCTCAGAAACAATTATCTCTTAACCCCAAAATGGACACTTGTAGACATGTGCAGAGTAACGAAAACTAAGTCAACCAAAGTGTAAGTTTCCCGCTGAGTTCAAAATGATGGTATGCAAGGCTGAAAAGACAGCTTGGTGGTTAAGAGCATTAGCTACTCACAAAACAAACCTGGCTTTGGTTCCCCGCTGCCACAAAGTGACTCACGACCATCTGTATCTCCAGTTCCAAGGGATCTGACCCTCTCTTCTGACTTCCTGAGCACCAAGCATACACATGGTGCACATACATACATACAGGCGGACAAAACATACACATTAAAAACCTTTTTAATGGTGGTCTGCCTTCTTGTCTCAATTCTCAGCACTAAGTGCCTTTCTTCATTTATTGCTATCTTTTGTATCTTTGTGCTTTTCTGGCAACTTAATTGTGTCAAGTGGTCCCTAAGCATAATGCCGAAATGCCATTTATAGTTTCTAAGCATTACAGGCTGTTAGGTATCTTACTGAGAAAGTAACTGTATTATAGAAAGTATACATATGTTGACAGGGGTTTCTGTCCCACCAGGTCCCATAGTCATTCAGTCCCAAAGAAATACACAGAGGTCTATATTAATTATAAACTGGTTGGCCAGTTATCTCAGGCTTCTTACTAACTCTTTTTTGTTTGTTTGTTTGTTTTTCAAGACAGGGTTTCTCTGTAGCTTTGGAAAGTCTGTCCTGGAACTAGCTCTTGTAGACCAGGCTGGCCTCAAACTCACAGAGATCTGCCGGCCTCTGCCTCCCAAGTGCTGGGATTAAAGGCATGTGCCACCACCGCCTGGCTCTTATTAACTCTTATAACTTACATTAGTCCATAATTCTTGTCTGTGTTAGCCACGTGGCTTAGTACCTTTTTTGGTGAGGCAGTCACATCTTGCTTGCTCTGTGTCTGGCTTTGTCTGTGTCTGGGTGACAACTGCAGACTGAAACTTCCCTCTTCCCAGAATTCCTGTTGCCCCATCTCTACTTCCTGCCTGGTCACCCCGCCTATACTTCTTGCCTGGCTATTGGCCAATCAGCGTTTATTTAAAATACAAGTGATGGGGTACAGACCATTGTCCACAGCACTCCCCCCCTTTTTTTAAAACAAGAACTCTGAATTGAATCTCCTTAGTTTAGCTTTTCTACTGACCATTATCCATAACAAATTGTAAACAACTTTCTAAACAAAGACAAACATCCATAATACATTCTTTGGGAATGTGGGCATAGTTTTCCAGGCTACTTCCTGCTGGTTGGGGGCACTGATAATCTTATGGAGACCTAAAGAAAATTTAGAATTATGATCAAGTCCTGACTGGAGATAATCAAGCCTTACAGAATCTGTCTTTACTGTATATCTCTTTTTCTGACCACATGAGTCTTTAATTTGCTAAGAATATGGCTAGGATTAAAGCCATGGCTTTGATGACTGGATCCAGCCCATTCCTTAGCTTTTTTCTGAGAATCTAGCCTCATGGCAAAAGTACTGGCCAGAGACACGTTTATTGCCACAACTCTATGGCGTTTCAAAGTCCCTGCCACCACCAAAAAGTATGCAGTCAGCTTTTCATCAACACCATTTAAGTGTTTCATGGCAGGGCCTCTTAAAAGAGATGCAAGGTTTTGCAGCTAAGGCTGAATCAGGAACCCTCTCTTAAATGAGAGCGCTTGCCTCTAGCAAGCAGAGCTCACCTGAGAAAGTGCTGCTATCAATAAGCCATGCTTAACTCTATTCTTTTCTGATTGAATTACTTCTCAAGTTTTCTCAGGCTTTATGTGGATGTAGTTGTTCACATTTCTCGCCATTCTGTTGACAAAGGTTTCTGTCCCACCAGGTCCCACAGTCATTCAGTCCCAAATAAATACACAGAGGTCTATATTAATTATAAACTGGTTGGCCAGGTAGCTCAGGCTTCTTATTAATGCTTATAACCTACATTAGCCCATAATTCTTGTCTGTGTTAGCCACGTGGCTTGGTACCTTTTTCAGCGAGGCAGACACATCTTGCTTGCTCTGTGTCTGGCTTTGTCTGTGTCTGGGTGGCGACTGCAGACTGAAATGTCCCTCTTACCAGAATTCTCGTTGCCCTGCCTCTACTTCCTGCCTGGTCGCCCTGCCTAGCTACTGGCCAATCAGCGTTTATTTAAAATACAAGTGACAGGGTGCAGACCATTGTCCCACAGCATACCTAGTTCTATTGGTTGAGATAAATAGACAGATTATTAATAAATACGACTAATAGATGATTAATAGATGTGATTGATAGATGATTAATAGATGTAAATGATAAATAATAGATGTGACTGATAGGTAGATAAATAATAGAATGTATGATAGATATGACTCATAGATAATAGATATGACAGATGGATGATAGGTAGATAGATATGATAGATAACTAAATATTGACATATCACAGGACAGTGGTGGTACACACCTTTAATCGCAGCACTTGAGAGATAGAGGCAGGTGGATCTCTGTGAGTTCGAAGAGAATCTGGTCTACAGAGTGAGTTTCAGGACAGTCAGGACTGTTTCACAGAGAAACCCTGCATCAAAAATCCAAAACATGGGGGGGTCTTTTTTTACCAAAAAAATGAACACAAAATAAAATAAAATAATCCAAGATGCTGGTGCTTGGCTGAAAAGTGTTGTGACCAAAGAGTCACAGGAACTCAATCTCTCGTGGAACAAGTGTTCAGTGGTTTTTTTTTTTAAGCATTCACAACAATAGAACATAACTACAACAAATAATGATAAAGAACTACACTTCTAGATTCTTAACTAGTAGCCCTTCCAACAAGGAATGCTGGGAAATGTAGTCCTCCAATTGACTTGTTTCTCAAGACAGGGTTTCTCTGTTTGGCTCTGGCTGTCCTGAAACTTGCTCTGTAAACCAGGCTGGCCTTGAACTCACAGAGATCCACCTGCCTCTCTGCCTCCTGAGTGCTGTGATTAAAGGTGTGTACCACCACTGCCAGGCTCTCAGACTGACTTTTAAATTCTGTATTACATGGGAGAGTAAAAAGAAGGAACATGTTTCTGATCTGTCAGACAATTCACCACAATAGGTGGAACCATTCAATGCTTTAGAAAAAAAACCAGTTGCCCTAAAGTCTACATGTGTGTATGTGCGCTTCATGCACATGTGTGTAGAGACTAGAGGTCAACATTGAGCATCTTCCTCTACCACTCTCTACCTTCCCTTCTGAGGCAGGGTCTCTCATCCAACCAGGAACTCACCAGTTTGGCTAGACTGATTGACCAACAAACTCCAGAGTGACAGGGCGAGAGAATGTGAAGATTTCTTCCCTCGTGTATTCTTGCTGAAGCCATTTTAGGTTTAACTATAATTTGATCTCCTTGATGGGAAGCCCTGTGAAAAGTCCCCCAACTCTATTCTAGGAACCCAAGGTCAAAATGCCCAGCTAACTTATCTTTGCTAAATTGACTGGTTGTGTGATACCCCTGCTTCATGCCTAGCTAACCTCTTATCTTAGCTTCTGCTAAACTGCTCACTTGCACAAAACATGCCCCTAGAGCTTCTGAGCAAGATAACAGGAAGGGGGTTTGCCTTTAAACACCCCTTGCTCTAAATGCTGGTGCTACACTTGGGTCCTGAATGCCTGAGTGTAGTCTCAGCTGTCTGGAATAAAGACTTTCAATTGGCTACAGGCTGTGTCTGAGTGATCTTCTCTGGTGGACTCCCTGTAACACCAGGGACCCACCTAACTCTGTTTTCCCAACATTGGGATTACAAGTGTACCATCATGCCAGGCATTTTATATCGGGGATCTGAACTCAGGTCCTCATGTTTGTACAGTAAGCTGTCTCCTGAATCCTTACAGTATAATTGTGTGTGTATGTGTGTTGAAATTGAAACCTGGGCTTCATGAATGCTAAATGCCCTAATCTACTATTGAGTTATACCTCAACCCCTATAATATATGTATTTAGTCTAACTCCAAGTAAAACTATCTCTTTCGTGCTGGGCAGTGGTGGCACATACTTTTAATCCCAGCACTCAGGAGGCAGAGGCAAGTGAATCTCTGTGAGTTCAAGGCCAGCCTGGTCTGCAGAGCAAGTTCCGGGACAGCTAGAGCTGTTACACAGAGAAGCTGTCTCAGAAAAAAAAATCTATTTCATATGCAGCACCAGGACCTTATTGTTGTGGAATATTGTTTTAACTGGGCAAAAATGTTCTACATTTGTTTATGTTGAAGAATACTACTTTTTTTTTTTTTTGGTTTTTTGAGACAGGGTTTCTCTGTGTAGCTTTGGAGCCTGTCCTGGAACTAGCTCTTCTAGACCAGGCTGACCTCGAACTCACAACGATCCATCTGCCTCTGCCTCCCAAGTCTGGGATTTAAAGCGTGCACCACCACCGCCCAGCCAGAAGAATATTACTTTAACTATGTGAAGTTATATAAAGTACTTCATTTGTTTATGCTGTATTTGTTTAATGATGTAAGGATGTGTGTTTAAGTAAAAATGTGTTGCATTTGTTTTACCTTGCCTACCTAACTCACCTGATTGTTCTAATAAAAGCTGAATGGCTAATAGCCAGGCAGAAGGATAGGCAGGGCTAGCAGACAGAGAGAATAAATAGGAGGAGAAACCTAGGCTAGGAGTGGAATTAGAGAAGGAGGGAGAGAACAAGGAGAAAGAGAGGGACACACCAGGGGGCCAGCCAGCCAGCTGCCAGCCAGCCAGTCACTGGAGGAAGCAGGAAAGTTAGATATACAGAAGTAAGAATGGAAAGAAAAAAAAAAAAACAAAAAAACCTCAGAGACAAAAGGTACAAAGAGTTAGCCAAAAACAAGCCTAAGCCACGCTGAGCATAACTAATAAGAAGTCTTCATGTCTAGGTGGGTGTGGTAGTGCACGCCTTTAATCTCAGCTCTTGGGAGGCAGAGGCAGGCAGATCTCTGTGAGTTCAAAGCCAGCCTGGTCTACAAAGCAAGTTCCAGGACAGCTAGGAGTGCTATACAGAGAAACCCTGTCTCGAAAGAAAAAAAGAAAAAAAAAAAAGATTAACAGATGGGGCAGGAGAGATGGCTCAGCAGTTAAAAGCATTAGCTGCTCTTCCAGAGGACTCAGCTTTAATTCCCAGCACCCACATGGCAGCTCGCAACTGTCTGTAACTCAAGTTCCAGGGGATCTGACACCCTTACACTAATGCACATAAAATAAAATCAAATAAATTATTAAAAAAGAAAAAATGAGAAAAGGCCAGCCAGATAGCTCAGAGAGTAAAGGTATTTGCTACCGCTCCTGATGATCTGAGTTCGATCCAACCAAGAGAGAACCGATTCCTGAAAGCTCTGTTCCTTTGTCAAAATTCCTCCCCTGGGGAAGAAGCAAACAACATAAACCTTCCTCCCTAAGGTCCCAGTGGCAAATCACGGTGTGATCCCACCAAAGTTCACTCTGGGGAGCCAATGAGTTTATTATCCTAGTTTACAGAGGAATGAGTGAGGGGTCGGGGCAGAAGCTGGGTGACCTCGAAAGCAACCCCGCTGAAAGGCTGTACCCAATGTGAATGAGGACTTCCCCCGTGGCTGTTTAAATGGAAAATTAGGGGTAGAGGAAGCCCAGAGTAAGTGAAGTAGGAGAATGTGCATTGTTGACATGGGCATGGGCACGTCACGGACACCAAGGCCTCGGACTCATGGGAACTGGCAAAGTCATTTCCCATATGGACCAGGTTCAAGAGGGGATGGCCAAGCTTTCTTCAGGGGTCTGAATACAAATGAGTAACCAGTGTTTACAAAATCTAGCAACTACAACTTCCTTCTCCTCCGAGATGTTTACAGACTGAGACTTTGGCCTAGAGACCTCCTACTGAAACTAGTTCCCCCCCTCCCCCCGCCCCACACACCCAGCGCTATACCTAATAATCACACTAAAGTTCCAGGTTGCCAAGGGTAATAGATGCCACTTCATCAGAGTGAACACACCCCACCTGACCCCACCTTATATTTACATGTCTGTCTTCATTCCCTCGATGGACCTAGTCGGGGGTCCAGGACTCAGGCTCAAGGACACTGCACCTCCCCTGTTCTTCCCCACCTATGTGCTCTGGCCCTTTCCTGGGCAGCTAAGGCAGGATGGCATACCACTAGTTGGCAGGAGTGACTGGATACTCAGGTGAGGGTCCCATGACCTTCTCCTCCCTGACTTTCTAAGAGGGGACACTAACAGTCAACAAGTCCACGTATGATGATTTTTTTTTTTAAGTAAGCCTAGCTGAACTGGAGACAGCAGCAATATGGTACGGCAGCCTCTGTGCACGGGTGCATGTGAACACACATTATACATAGACACACAATGAATAACCATAGCTTTAAACATTTTAGAACAGAAAAAGATGGTGGGCAATGTGGCACACACCTTTAATCCAAGCACTTGGGAGGCAGAGGCAGGTGGATCTCTGTGAGTTCGAGGCCAGCCCGTCTACAGAGTGAGTTTCAAGACAGCTAGGGCTACACAGAGAAACCTTGTATTGATAATACCAAAATAATACCAATAATGACAGGCCAGGAAATTGTTTCTGAAGGTACGACTTTAATTATAATCCAACTCTTACACCAAGGCTTGAGGAAACATCACTGCTAGTCTAGATGAGCAGCAACACAAAATTACTCTCCATTACAAACAAGTTTTTATGCAGCAATTACTAAGTATCAAATGGGCCATCTATGACACCAGCAACATCTAACATCCCATTGATGGGACAAGACTATTAAATATACAGATGTTTAGTTGCTATAAGAATGGGAGTATGTTTCATTTATAAAGGAAATGCTTTTACAGAAATGAACTCAAAGAACAAGAATCACTTCAGCTGCACTTTATGGAATACACCTTTATTTGACCTACTTTCTGAGGCAAAAAAAACCTATAGAGACAAAATTTTCCTTTTATGTATAGTAAGCAAATAAATGAATGGGGTGCATTTGAGACTCTCTCTCTCTCTCTCTCTCTCTCTCTCTCTCTCTCTCTCTCTTTCTCTCTCTCTCTCTCTCACACACACACACACACATTACATCCTTGAATGGTTCCAGGGATTGACCTAACTGGTGCATCGAGGGAGTGAAGAAAGGGCAGAAACATGCACACAAAAGACCTGGGATCAGGTGGGCTGGGCTCTCAGATGGAGAAGCCACAGCAGCCCGGGAGCGCACATGTTTATTATATACAGCTGAACAGGAAGGCGGAGTTTATGGCATACGGCTGAGTTGGGTAGCTAACTATGATAGGGGCAGTCTCTGTAGTGGTGGAGTGGCCAGGCTGTAATGGGGTGGGGGATGTTCTGCACACACTGTCAACATTTACACTTGGCTTTGCCATCCCTCTGAGCCTCGCCGGGGAAAGAGAGCTTTGCCACTCTCATGGGGCTGTGCAGTCCTTGACATGGCCATGCCCATGCCAACAACACACATTCCCTCGGAACTTCCCTTGATCCTTACACACACACACGTATGAAAGAGACACAAAGCAATACTGAATAGTGCAGGTGCCTTTGTGTAACAAAATAAGAATGCCCAAAGGCTGTTCATTATTTGTATATGAGCAAGGGGAGAGACTGCTCTATGAACAGCCAGTGGTTATAATATGCTTCTGCTGCAGATGAGAAAACTCCCCATCAGTCACCAGCCATCATTCTTCAGAAACCCTTCAAGGAGGCTGTTTCATTTCATATCCATCTCCCTCCTGACACTGCTGCATTTTACTACATGCCTTTGCGGCTGCATGCCTTTACAGCTGTACCCCTGGCCCTTGTTCTGAAGTCACCAGAGTCTCACCTCAATCATTTTAACTCTCCTTGCCATAACTAGAAAACCCCAGGTCTCAGAGGCTGGAGAGATGGCTCAGAGGTTAAGAGCACTGACTGCTCTTCCTAAAGGTCCTGAGTTCAATTCCCAGCAACCACATGGTGGCTCACACTCATCTGTAATTAGGTCTGGTGCCCTCTTCTGGCCTGCAGGCATACATGCAGACAGAATATTGTGTACATAATAAATAAATATTTTTAAAAAAAGAAAACCCCAGGTCTCTGCTCACCTTACTTACATATTATTGGACCCAGTTTGTGTATTTCATTTTGAACAAGAAACAGAGATTTTTTTTAATTTTTAGGTTCTTTATTTTATTATTAAATTTAAATCAGTCATTAAAAATAAAATCACATGGTTTATCTGATTAACCAGCATAAAGAGCACCTTTACCAGGAGTCATAATGGTTTGGCCTAGATATTCGTCCCCAGAAAAATAATACTGAACACTAAGCAATGGTCCTTCACATGGCAACTGAACTAAATTTCAGTTACCATGGGGAAATAACAAGATTTGTTATATTTCTTAATTTTATAATTCAATTAGAGAATGCCATTGTCATGTTTGTCAATAGTCTTTTCTACTAGCACACATTAACTGTACATAATAATGAGTTTCATCCAGGTAGACAATGTATTTTTAGCACATCCTCACCCCAGCACGGTTGCCCTCTCATGCTCCCCTCCTACTCCCACTGGTCCACTTTCTCTTCCCACCCTGTCTCGCTTCTATTCTCCTGTCTTGGTTTGGATGACCCAATGGGTTGCATTCGGGTTGCTTCAAGAGCCTGGGTAAGGGATTATTTCCAGGAGCATGGACTCCCTCCCAGTCACTACACAATTAAAGACAATGTCTCTCACTCCCCTAGTGACCATTAACTGCCTGTAGAACACAGTGAGGACCCTCATGAGTCCCTCCCCCTGCTTACCATTATCTGACTATGGGTGGTGGTGGGCGGGACTCATGCCTACTACCCCAACAAGACAGGATCTGAGAGGTCCAATCTTGTACAGATCTTGTGCAAAGAGTGCAAACATAATGACGTCACACTGCAGAGGCAGCGCTCTCCGGCCCTCCAGCTCTAAATATCGCCAGTGTTCTCAAGCAGTGGAAGGGCTGAACATTGTTCTCATCACTTTGACTGTATCTGACCATTTACGACTATCAGAATTTTTTACATCACTTTTTATTTATTGGGATTTATTTTTACAAAACAGTGAAAGAGAGAAACAGACAGAAGGTGAACATGTCGGCATTGGCTCGTTTGGTGCTGGAGTGACAGGCATTTATGAGCTCCTGATGTGAAGGAACTGAACTCCAGTCCTCGTGATGGAGCAGACACTGAGCAATCGCTCCAGCCTTCTTTTCTTTTCTAAGCAGTAGATTCCTATACTAAAGAGATGGCTCAGCACCCACACTGGGCGGCTCATAACCAAATGGATTTGACGCCCTCTTCTGGCCTCCACAGAAACTACATACACATTATACAAACACACACACACACACACACACACACACACATATATTCATATATGCTCTCTCTCGTTTCTTGAGACAGACAGGGTTTCTCTGTGTAGTCCTGGCTGTCCTGGATCTCCTTCTGTAGACCAGGCTGGCCTTGAACTCACAGAGATCCATCTGCCTTTGCCTCCTGAGTGTTGGGATTAAAGGCATACAACACCACTGTCCAGCTTATTAGCATATATTCTCATATAGACATACATACATACTAATTAATAATAAATAAAATTTTTGAGTAGCAGGTTTCCTTATGGTATTTTATTTTTCTCTTACATATATGAGTGCTCTATCTTCATGCACACCTTTATGCAGGAAGAGGGCATGAGATCACACTAGAGACAGTTGTGAGCCACCACGTGGTTGCTGGGAATTAAACTCAGGACCTCTGGAAGAGGAGTCAGTGCTCTTAATCACTGAGTCATCTCTCCAGCCTTCCTTATGGTATTTTCATACATACTTGGTTTTTAGCTGAAACTTCCCCTATCTCCTCCCCTCCCCCATCTCCCTGGTCCCACACCCATTTACACCCTTCTATTTCCAATATCCCCCCTTTACTTTCAGATTACTTACATTACACCCTTCTATTTCCAATATCCCCCCCTTTACTTTCAGATTACTTACATTACACCCTTCTATTTCCAATATCCCCCCTTTACTTTCAGATTACTTACATTTTTTCTTAAAATTTGTTTATGTGCATTGGTGTTTTTGCCTGCACGTATGTCTGTGTGAGGGTGCCCAATCCCCTGGAACTGGAGTTACAGACAATTGTAAGCTGCCATGTGGGTGCTGGGAATTGAACCTGGATCCTCTGGATGAGCAGACAATGCTCTTAACCGCTGAGCTGTCTCTCTGACCCCCTATTAGTCATATTTTATTACCCTGTGTTTTCCTCTCTCATGAGCCGTTTCCTAGTTTCCTGGCATCTACACACACTCATTCCCACATACATATAAATCAGAAGCTAAGATCTACACATGTCCAAAGCTACAGAGAAACCCTGTCTCGAAACACCAAAAAAAAAAAGAAAGAAAGAAAGAAAGAAAGAAAAATCCTGTCTTAAACAAACAAAAGAAAGAAAGGAAGGAAGAAAGATGAAAAGAAAAGAAAAAACGATACTTGGGGAAGAAGACTGACTAACATGTCTCGTCTGCAGTAAGGATTTCAATAGGACATTAGCATTGTCAGTTATTTTCAGAATACTCACAACCACTCTTCCGTCCTGTATGAGTGAGGCCCTGCATCTGACTCTGATGATCCTTAATGAGTAGGATGGTAGGGAAAACACTGTGAGACGTCCCAGTCCAGACTTGGTGAGGCCTTGCAGCCTCCATGCTTGCCCCGTCTGAACGCTTCTCCACCTGCATGTGAGGCCGTCCTAGCAGCCCTCTTAAGCAGCTGCATGAGTGACTCCATCAGAAGAACCTGCCAGCTGAGCCCAGCCCAAATTTCTGATCACTGAAACACAGAGAAAACAAAGTAGTTACTGTTCTAAAGCAGTAAGTTGGGGGCTGGTTTGTTACATCACAATAGGTAATCAATACAGTGTCTTCTGGAAATACATGCTGGAAACACTGTGCCAAGTCTCCCCACACCTCTTCCCAGAGCCCTCCTGTGCTCATCTTCTGCCCTGGCGCCCAGTCAAGCCATCAGACACGAACCTATGCACATCTGTCCTTCTGGCCATCTCTCGGTCCACACAAATATTGGGCCCACTGGGAAGATTTCTCTTGATACCATTTCCGAGAGACACCCTTGAGTAGGTATGGTGGTTGGTCATGTTTTAGGAGGCCATTTCCAGTAGATTCAAAACTACGGAGATGGAGTTTAAGTTTGGACTGTGGTTGCTGGCATTCAGGTCAGCTATGTACGCCACTTACACATTTCTAGATGACTTTTGGGGCACTCTTCTTCTGTGCATTCCCACTTGATGTTCAGCTGCTGCTGTCCACGCCAACCAATCAGGTTATGCTTGGTTCAGTCACATGGTCACTAGACAGGCCAGGGTTAGATGTCAAGTGTCAACAAGTCCTCAGTAGAAAAAAATTTTACATGTATGAGTGTTTTGCCTGCTGTACGTCTGGGCACCATGTGCATGCCTGAATAGACCTGAAGAGGGCATGGGAAATGGGGTTACAGATGGTTGTGAGCCGCCATGTGGGTGCTAGACACTGAACCCGGGTCCTCTGCAGGTGCTCTTAACCACTAGCCACCTCTGCAGCTCCTTTCAGAAGAAACTTAAGAGGCCTTGCCTTTGCGTGTTATCTGCAACTGGTCTCCTGTTGGGCTTGGCAGGGTCTGCACGGAGCACCCATTAGCTATTCCTGTTGGGCTGAAAGATCCACATGGCCAAGTGCCTTGCACAGCAGCCTAGATCCTCTGAGGCCTCTTTTTACCCTGGGTCTCTCTCAAAATGAGCAGCCTAACAGGCTACCTCGTAAGTGCTTTAGGGCAAAGCACTCAGCACACACTTTGCCTCCAAAACCCCAAAATGGGCAGGAGAAAGAGCTTGGTGGTTAAGAGCACTAGCTACTCTTCCAGAGGACCTGGGTTTGAGTCCTAGCACCCATGCGATGGCTTGCAACCATCTGTCACTCTAGTTCCAGGAGGTCTGATGCCCGCCATAGGCTCTGCACACACATGGTACACAAACAAGCATTCCGGCAAAAACCCTCATTCATACACACACACACACACACACACACACACACACACACACACACACATCCAAAGGCTTGCTGAGTATGGTGTTCTTTTTATTGAGAAGCAGTGTAAGGTGACATGTTTATTTCATATTGGCAGCAGTATCCCAACATTCTTCTAGATTCCTGGATTCTGGGCCACTCCATTAATGTGGAAGAACCCTTATCCTTATGGGGTCTATACATCACTCTCTAGGTATCTTAGGAAGACATAGAAAGTGTCCTCTAAGCACAGCAGCCATTACCATCACAGAGCAATGTGACTACCCTCAAGATTTGGCTTGGTGATGCTCCCTCATAAAAGGGCTAGCTTGGGAAGAGTCATTAGACACCCACCTGAGATTCCAGCCACTTTTTCCTACACTCCCTCCCAGCTGAATGTCATTCAGCCCAACTGCATGTGATCTGTGGTCTCATGTGTATAGAGCATTGGGTGGTAACTAAAGAGAGACTCCGCAGCTGTGGGGAACCCATCATCTATGCTGGGATGAAACTCTTAGGAGGTGTAGCTGTTCTGGGGTTACCACAGTCCCATAAGTGACCCTCACTCAGGCTCTTGGATAAAGCCTCACCAAGCTAGACTTGTACTTTTATTTTTTTTTTTTTTTTTGGTTTTTCGAGACGGTTTCTCTGTGTAACAGCCCTAGATGTCCTGGAACTAGCTCTTATAGACCAGGCTGGCTTTGAACTCACAGAGATCTACCTGCCTCTGCCTCCTGAGTGCTGGGATTACAGGCGTGTGCCACCACCACCTGGCTAGACTTGTACTCTTGCCTGTCTGTGGTGCCTAGCTAGGGTCAGGAGGCGTTTGCACTTCCCCAGGAAAAGCTCCTGCAGCAGCATCTACACATTTGCTACTTCCTGTTGAACACTGATTGTTGAGGAATGGCTCCTCGTGGCGCCCTGGCAGCTTGCACATAGTCACACAGACTGTGCAGTACATGTTGAGTGACAGCATATCTGAGACTTGGAAGAATGCCCTATACTCCGTCTGGAGCACAGGAAGATGGGAGTTTGTGGCCCTGCCTTGAGACAGACCATCTGCCACTCGCCTCTCTCCTGGGAGCTTCTTGAGGCAGTTTATTACTTATGAGATGGTGTAAGTCTTCCTAAGGCAGCCTCTCAGAACAAAGCTACAGAATCTGCCCCACAAGCAGCATAGTGATGGTCTGGATTCAGCTCTTTAGCATCAGCAGGTGGGGGAGGCATCCCAGCCGTGCTCAATGACCTGCTTGGGTGTGGCTCTTTGTGGTATCTGAGATAACAGCCGTGGGGAGTCAACATCTTTGGCTGCTCTTCTTTTTGCTAAAGTAATAAACTGAATCTAAACTGGTACTAACACAATTTACCAACATGATGGGCTAGTATGAGGTTTCAAGACAATCAGGATCTCTGTGAATTATGGGCTGGGATGTAGTTCAGTTGACAGAACGTCTACTTGATACACAAGGTCCTGAGTTTGATCCCCCAGCACTGCATAAACCACATAAATTGGGTGTGGTGCAGCATGTAATCCTAGCCCCCAGGAGGCAGAATGATCAGCAGTCAGCAATACAAGGTCATCCTTAACTACACAGCAAGTTCAAGGGCAGCCTGGGCAGAAAAAGATCTCTGTGGGTGAGACTGTAAGAGACAAGTGAGGTGAGAAGGTCCCAGGTCAAGACCCAAAAAAACATGTATCTTTGACCACATTAGGTTAAAGCAAATTGCTTTTGGTAGCTGTCTTAGCTAAGATTACTATTGCTATGATAAAATACCATGATCAAAAGCAAGTTGGAAAGGAAAGGGTTTATTTGGCTTACACTTTCACATTGCTGTTCATCATTAAAGAAAGGCAGGAAACTCAAACAGGGCAGGAACCTGGAGGCAGAAGCTGATGCAGAGGCCATAGAGGGGTGCTGCTTATTAGCTTGCTCCTTGTGGCTTGTTCAGTCTGTTTTATTTTTTCTTTTGGTTTTTTTCGAGACCAGGTTTCTCTGTAGCTTTGGAGTCTGTCCTAGAACTAGCTCTTGTAGACCAGGCTGGCCTCGAACTCACAGAGATCCACCTGCCTCTGCCTCCCAAGTGCTGGTATTAAAAGTGTGCGCCACCACCACCCGGCTCAGTCTGCTTTCTTATAGAGCCCAGGACCACCAGCCTAGGGATGGTACCACCCAAAAGGAGCTGGGCCCTTCCCCATCAATCAAAAATTAAGAAAATGCCCTACTGTGTATGTGTACATGGTCGGTGAGGCTCACCCCTGAATCTGGAGGCCAGAAGCCAATGTCAAATAACTTACTCAGTTATTTTCCAGCTTAATTTTTGAGACCAAGTTTCTCATTGAACCCTGAGCTCATTGATTAAGCTAGACTGGCTGGCCAGGGCTCCTCCTGTATCTGCCTCCCCGGCACAGGGTTTGAACTCAGGATTTTTTGTGGACTGAGCCCACCTCACCTCACACATTTTCATTCGGTAAGTGCTTCCTGTACCAAGTCCTTGAAGTGGCCACTGGTGTAGGAGGGTCTTCTGTTTGTATATTGCCCTCATTGGTTAAATAAAGAAAACTGCCTTGGCCTTTTGGTAGGACAGTCCTTAGGTGGGCGGAGTAGATAGAACGGAATGCTGTGAGAGAGAAGGCAGTGGAACAGACGCCATGCTTTTCCAGCACAAGATGGACACTGGTTAGACTCATGCCGGTAAGCCACAACTCAAGTGGCGATGCACATTAATGGAGATGGGCTAAAATAATATGTGAGAGTTAGCCAATAAGAGGCTAGAGCTAGTGGGCCAGGCAGTATTTCAATAAATACAGTTTCCATGTAATTATTTCGGTACACACCGGGAGCCGGATGGCACAAGGGGCCCTGCGCTGGGAACGCAGCCCGAGCCCCTCATTGCAACAGATTGGCACCCAATGTGGGGCCCGAACCCACGACCCTGAGATTAAGAGTCTCATGCTCTACCGACCTTAAAAAAAAAAGGGTAAAGTCTTTAAAGAGACAGAGTACAGATAGTCAAAGATTAAAAAAAAAAAATAAGCCACGTAAAGATAAAAAATTCACAGAATGTCTGGATTACGTATTTTATTGTGTTTTCTTTAAATTTTTTGACTGTAAAGGAACTAAATACAAAAAGATGTTTCATTGTCTGGGCTACTAAACTAAACCAACATGGATATTATCATAAAGGCATAATGGCTTTAAAATTTGGGTCTAAGGATATGGTGCTTTGAAAAGGAGGTTCTTCTTTTGTTTTCACAGAGGAAAAGACCCTGTGGATTCCTTCTACACAAATGTGGTTTGATAGACCACGCCCTCCTGAAAGGTCACTGTGAACACCTTCAGAAAATTACTTCACTCAACTGGTGACTGAGATGAACAGGATACACCATAAAAGACCTGATTGACAGCGCCCCCCATACAGCAAAAAAAAGTTTGGAGAGAAGTAACTACGCCCATATTCCCAAATATTGTTTATAAATGTTCTTTAAATTTAAAGGGGGAGATGACATAGATATGGATAATTTACATCGGTATAAATTTTGCTTTATTGATATAAATTTAAGGTCAATTTTGTTATATATATGTATTTCTGATATTGATTAAGGTATTGTGATTGTGTAGTTCATTTAAAAATGTAATATATAATTAAAAAATGTAGGTTGTTAATGGATAATCATTGATATAGTCAAGCTTGTAGTCATGTTAGTTAGATTTTCTAGATGTGCATAGATATATTTCAGATAGGCATTCTTCATATCTTTCAAAGACGACAGAACATGGCATTTAAATATTTTAATAACTTAAAACTTTTCATGACAATGAGACACATCTGCTCCTGGCAGTACCAGCTACTTCAAGAGAAAGATGGGCATCAAAGAGTCTCCTTATGGAGTTGGTTTGCCATTTGAGCAAGAAAGTGCTCTTACCTGGACTGTTACATAAACTGGACACAAAGAACCCGCAGAGAGAGGACTCCTAACCTTGCCTAAAGGTGAGATGATCCTTCAGGGTTCTTGCTTCATGAAAGAGTCTACGAGACATTCTGCAGGACACAGAAGAAAGTGACTGAACTGTCTTTGAATTTTCCTGCTTCATGGAAAAGTCTGCTGGATATTATGGGCCTGTAGGCTGAAGATGGATGCCCCAACGGTACAAAGGAACTTTGGGTGACTGTACAGGTAGCGAGATGTCTCTGTCATTTCTAGAGTTTGGAAGTTGCTTATTTCTTGTTTACTTAGGTAATATCTTATCCTTCTGGAGTCTTTGATGGAGTTGAAGAATGGATAGTTATAGTGATGGTTTTCCATTGTTAT